>JAQFZF010003016.1:0-11765 GCA_034695365.1 Enchytraeus norvegicus
CCTATTTTTTACATTCAGTTTTTTTCTTGGCCCCCCTCGGCTCGAGGGGGGCCATGGCCCCCCCGCCGCCCCCCCTAAATCCGCCCCTGCCTCAGATTACAATAATTTTACATAATAGCATTGTTCGTTTCTGATATGCGGCCCATATTTCTGTCAACGTTTTAAAAATCACAGGCGCACAAATTTAATTTGTTAAGGGTGCTAGATGATAAAATTATAACACCATCGGTTAATACCATGATAATGTCGTCATAATTATGCTGAAATAGACTTTATCAAACCATGTCGTTACTGAATGGCACCCGACATATTGAATTGAACCCAGCTATAGAAATAGAAGTAAAATATGTGGACCAAATTGAAAGAAGTAGAAACCGTTTGTTAATTTCTTTTTTATTCACTAAAACGATCAATTAAAAATAGCAAATCGCGCTCACTCAACTTGATTTATGGAATAATCCCTGCGAGATGGCGGAGCTGCTAGAGACCTGGGGGTGGGGGACTTGGATGACCCCTCTCTCCACCTGTAACAGAGATAGAGGAGGTCAGCACCACGTCTGATCACCTAAGTGAACAACAACAACCTATGGAGCTTTCTGTGGTGGTTCAGGGATATTTGAGGATATAGACCAATCGAAGACGGCACGTGTTCGTAAAGGCGAATAGCGCAGATGCTTCAGTGAAGGACAAAGCGGTGTATGCCGTGACTTCTGTGTAAGTGCCTGCTCAAATTTCACACTAGCCGAGGTTTCGCCACATCGTGACATCGGTTGTGGTCTATAAGAGGCTAGGCTACTTTTTCCATCACTGATCATTAGCACTTCTGAGATTTATTTAGAAGCGCGCTGATACGAGGTTCTGATTGATTGATTGATTGATTGTTTGTTTTAATAGAATGATTGAGCAATGATTTGTTCTATTTTGATATACTCATATACCAGACTTGAGGAGGCCTTGCCACATTGTGTACATCTTCTTAATATCCCCGATATACGATAAGCTATAGGTAGGCGATCATTCAGTTTTACCGCTCCAACACTATGGAATTCTTTGCCACATGATCTACGGTCATGTACTTGTATTAAAACATTCCAGGGAAAGCTGAAAACAAATTTGTTTCCTTCGATCTGCTTAATCAGATTCTCTGACTAATGGACTTCACTGTTTCGGATCTCGCTTTCTCTTCGGCCTAAGAATTAGCAAGTGTATTCGGTTGTATAGGACTGCTTGAGACGTTCCTGACATCGCCTTCTGGTGAGAAATCGAAAGTGAAGTTCAAGTCCTCATTGTATTGCATTTTATTGTGTGTGGTCATGGATAGACTACTTTTCTCTTCACTGTTCCAAAAAACGCCTCGGAGTTACCCTTATGACGTCCCTGAAATAATCCTTGGATGAGGAAACGGATGTTAAACCTATATAATTATAACAATATATACAGGCGCGCTTCAAATGTCTTTTGCATATGCATTGTATTGTATTGCATTTTTCAGACTACAGCACAGCCGCTACCTGACATGGGGCAGTGCAAGCACCCTGAGAAACTGATGGATCCGGAAGCCATTGACGGCACCCGGGCACTGAAGATAGCGTATGGTAAAACCATGCTCGAGTCATTCTCGCAGCCGGTAAGTTTTATTATCTTCTTTTTTTAATATTCCACACATGTCAACCGCACGTGTTGTCAGGGTTTCCTTGCTTAGCTTTCTGTTTTTGGTATTTTTTGGTAGTCTTTCTTCCCACTGGTTAATCGTACCATGCAGCAAGCGCCGATACACGATTTACCAGCACCGGTGGCGTTATTATATTTCTGTAGTTTGAGCTGGGTTTGAACCCACAACTCTTCAATCATCTTACGCCTGAGCGCACTACGCTAACCACTAGACTACCGCCACCGACAAGTACTAACATTCACAAAATCGCGGTTTATACTAACCAATAACTATTATGTAAAATGATCACTTCCGAATAGGGAGAGAATTAGGGTTGGGGTTAGAGTCAGTGTAATCCTAATACAAACCCAAACCCCAATCCTTAACACTCTTAAGCTAATAATAGTAAATATGGACCACTAATTATAAATTATAAATTATCTGAAGTATTTGTAATGAAACGTCATATTAATTCACACAATATTATATATACATGTATTTAATATTAATTTATCAAATTGTTAGATTCAAGCCAAGGTGTCGCCTTGTTTTGGAGACAGTCAGCTCTTGTCTGTGGAGATGGTACAAAAGTTTCAGGAATTCGCTTCCACAGCATTCAACTTTGAAATAGCCGGGAGGAGGAGGCGAAAAAGAGAGATTTACAATTTTGACAACTATCCACAGAAAAAGTGGGCTCTGCCAGTTCACTATTCTATCCAGATGACCGGCAGCATTACCGGTGAGTAATTACCTAGTTAATCGGTTAATTAATTAGCTAATTAATCTGGTGAATAATTACATTACTGATGAGTAGGACAAATTTGTTGTTTATCTTAAAAATCGCTAAGAATTGAGAATTACGAATGTCTATCTCAAATGCAAAAACTAGCTTTGATGTTTTCTAGTTTAAAAAAAAAGTTAAATGCAGATATATTTCAAATACTTATAGGAAACTGTTCGATAAATCTAATAACCTCACTCAATGTCTGAATCTCTCTCCCTCACCCTCTCTCTCTCTCTCTTTCACTCTCTTCCGCTCTCTCTCTCTCTCTCTCTCTCTTTATCTTTCTCTCTCTCTCTCTCTCTCTTTCGCTATGACGTTAATTTTTTAACCATCCGTATATCTACATGTAGAATTCGAACCTTTGGCGGATCGTGCATGATTGAGTCGAACGCATAGGAGAGGTTAAAGTGAAGCAGGACACCTTCCGGTACGGGCATGAAATCTGTTTTATGCGGATCCTGGACCTTATCCGTGTCCAAAAATATATAAGAGTCCCTGTCCATACGTTGTTCCTCTTTAAACATTCCCAGAGACTGGAGTATGAGAACCACCAGTTGTCCAAACTGTTCAACACAATACAATGAGGATTTAACGTCAGGTTTCTCACCCGAAGGCGATGTCAGGGACGTCTCAAGCAGACCATGCAACTGCAAGCAGTTCTATACAACCAGAACACACTTGTAAATGCATGAACGGATCAGAAAGCGAGATCTGATACAGTGCATTAGCCAGGGCAAGAGAATCTGATTACACAGATCTATGCAGGAAACAAATGGGTTTTCAGCTAACCCTGGAAAGTTGTTATACATGTACATGATCTAAGATCTTGTAGCAAAGAATTCCATAGTGTTGGAGCGGTAAAACTGAACAATCGCCTACCTATAACATGCTAAGCTAATGTTAAATCCGCTGAAATTGATTCTTCTGAACACTTGCGAATTAGTGTTCAGACTATAAACGAAAAATTGATAAACTAGAGTCTAATAGGGCTCCTGGCTTCGATCGGATTACTATCGAACACAATTTAATGTCAGTTACAGATTTAGACTTATTTCGAGTTCCTCTAATAACTTTACCAACATCAACAACAAATCCTCATTGTATTATATATCAATTATATTGTCTAAAAATTCTTTTAGCATTACATCGCAATTAAAACATTTCAATGCAGACAGATAAATGGCCTAATGATAAGTACTCGAATTACAGGGATCCAGGTGACACCCACCCCCTTCCCCAGCCCTGACAGAATCCTAATAGATCCTCATTTTTGGAATTTAAGGAAATTTGAACAATCCTTCTGCCCAGACATTTTTATTTCTCTGCCAAATTTTTGATCCCTTCCTCCAATTTTTTTGCCAAATTTTCGCTTCTTTTCCGTCAATGTTAACTTTTCTGCCCCCCCCTTAATGTTAAATTAATTCGAGCACAGTTAGCGACAACAGTTGCTGTTCTAGTTCTTGTCTTCTTTCTTCTCTTTAGTGTCCTCCTCTGTTGAAGATGATGTTGTGTTCTGTTGGTTACCCTCTCTCTCTGCGGCCATCTGAAAGATACAATTAATCAATCAATCAATTAATTAATTGATGAATTAATAAATTAATAGATACATGTACTAAATAACGACTGGCTTTTCCTTTTTGTACAAGCCCTGTGGTCAAATGGCAGTGCTGCGGCCTTTGAACCATTTATGCGGTTGCGGTTTCAATGCCCAAATTTGTAGATCTACTCGAGTAGTATTATAGCAGCTTGCTTAAGGCTTTAAGCAAGCAGCCATGCTTTACTCTCCATTGCTATCATATTAGCAGTAGGTGTACAATTACTGAAACACTCTCTAGCGACTGCAACTAGCTATCCGAATTTGGAATACGAATCCCGGGTATCTGGTGAGATCATGATTAATAGTAAAACTATTTTTATTACTACTGGATTTTTAAGTAATGCATTTGTTAATAATTACGAACAAGTAGAAAAGTAATAAAAACAGTGCGGAAGCATTGTTTTTATTACTTTCAAGTCTTGAATTATTTATTTCTTTAAATAATGCAGTCTACATAGATGCATTATTATTATCGATCCCTGATATCACCTTCGGGCGAGGAACCAGACGTTAGATCATCATTGTATTGTAGTATATCGAATAATTTGACATAGACTGAAATGCTCCTAAATCTATTCACTGCAGTATCTGCATTAGTCGGCTTTACGAAGCACTCTCAGATCATTGGTGAGAAAAAAAAACTGAATTCTTTTGGGATCTAGCACAAACACTGTTCAGGAATAACCCACCTTTAATTGATTATATCTTGGACGTCTCTTATTTATAGAAACTGAATTTACGTTACAAAATTTAAAATATTTAAATACTGCGCATAAGCACGCTTTTATAAAATACCATGTATTTGTAACAGCACCATCTTTATTATTCTTTATATTAGAATTAAAAACCAATTAATCCTAGACTCCCAGTAATAGCACAAGTAATTCTACCTTCTTGTAGGCGACCTCGAATAGTTTGAGTGAAGCTTGTTGCAGATCTGAGGTAGCTTTCCTAACGTTTTCTACTGGCTCCGAATCTTTGTTAGCCAGGATCTTTCGGACGGTCTCTATGTGCTCCTTTAGCTTACTCACCTGTAGCAGAAACAAACAATGTGAACTCAAAACTATGTTTAAAAAAATTTTGTCAACAGTTGTAGGACTTGGTTAAAGCTGAAGATTAACGTTAAACTTATATTTAAAACAATTTCTTCAATTTTTCCCACACATGTTGGTCGCACGTGTTACAGGGTTTCCTTTCTTAGTTTCTGTTTTTATTTATTTTTTTGTAGTCTACTGCCCACTGGTTAATCGTACCGTTGCTGTTAGGTACGCACCATGCAGCAAGCACAGATACGCAATTAATCAGTACCTGTGGAGTTATGTTATTTTGGACATACCTGATATCACTTTCGGGTGAGGAACCGGACGTTAAATCCTCATTCATTGATTTATTGATTACTGAAAAGCTAATTTTGCTTTTCGGTTTTCAATCCAAAAGAACACCAAATGATGATGAAAGCAACAGCAGCTACGTCTTGTTGTGGTCTGTCAGTTTGGGTATTTGCTTAGGGGGATTCAGTACTCCCCCCTCCTCCCTCTTCTTAGGAAATTGTTCTGCGCCGACTTACAACTCGTTAAGGTAAAGGTCAGAGTACTACCGAGTCAATACCAACTCCCAGTGCACAGCTGATCTCATTTCGAAGCGCTTTCAGCACACAGGTGACAATCGTCATTTATCTATCAGCAAGCTCGTTAGCCTAGATTTTTATCCATTACATTGATAATATTATGCCAGTCCAGGCATATTAAGTGTTTACCCTCGCAATCATCTGAAGTAGTCACATACTGCGCACTAATTGCCTTTCAATTTACAGACCCACGAAGGGAGGTTGTCTCATTGTACTTCAGAGAATTTAATCTATGCTCAACTCGACTGGGAATCTAACCCCGGACCTTATGCACAAACTCGACACAAACTGGACAAAGCATTAACCAATGAGCCACGGAGACGTTTCTAATAGTACTTGTATAAATATTAATATAAAGGTATGAAAGCAGACCTCTTCAGAAGGTAGCTGACTCTTGTACTCCTCCATCTTGCTCTCTGTGTCGTGAACTATACCCTCAGCAGAGTTAACCACCTCAACCATTTCCTGAATCAATCAATCAATCAATCACATACAACATAACTGAATTGTTAACATGTTCAAGGGTCAATGTCAAAACTTCAAAGGTTTTTCAAACCAATTAATTTAATTAATTATGTATCTCCTCCATTATAAAATAATTGTTTGCTTAATGTTTATCTGTGAGTTGCCACCATTGCTTAGTAAAAACCATAGATATGGAGTTGAGAAATCAGCCGTTAGGATACTTGTTCTTTCGTCATTGACTGGATGCCAAATAAATGATGGATGCATGGCTAATTGATTATCCATTGCTAATCATTTTGCCACTGTAACATTTTCCTGTCTAATCAACTTCCTCCATTGCTTATGTTGCCAACCGCTACATTTTGCATTGAATGAAGCTTCATAAATACACTTTAAAATTGATTTATTAATAATTCGATAGCTTTATTGATTGGAAAATGATATTGATTTATTGATATGCACAGCATCATGCAGTAATTATGAAATAAAAGGCTTCGTTTTATGCATGGAAAAATTGTAGCCTTTCTGTTCAATTCGTTGGTAGAACGAGTGCTCATGAGCATGATAGCAGACTATGAGTTGGAATGGGGTACCTTGGACCAGTCACTTGAGAGAGAGATTTCATATTCGCCACAGGAATATTTTAATATATTGGCCGGGTCATTAAATAAAAATATATAACATAAAAATGAGGTGTTAAATATGAAGGAATTGCCCAACCTTTTTCTTCTTATCTTCCTCTGCGTGTTTCTCAGCATTACGAACCATGTTCTCAATCTCATCTTTGCTTAAACCTCCTGATGACTGGATCACAACTACAATCAATCAATCAATCAATCAATCAATCAATCACTATATTCTCTATCTCATCCTTACTTAATCCTCCAGATGACAGGATAACAACTATAATCAATCAATCAATCAATCAATCAAACAGTCATTCAGTCAGTCAATCAATGAATCAATCGGTCCATCAACCAATACCATTCAATAAAGTATACAATTTCTGTGAATTGACCTTCAATCTTCCGTATCTTATTTCTGTGAAATATCATTATATATCATTTCCAATGGTTCATATCTCTCTCTCTCTCTCTCTCTCTCTATCTCAATTTACTGCCTAATGGCAGGTCCATTTATCAAATATATTATTCCACTATGCATCTTCGAATGCCAGTATCTCCATAAAGCTGAAGGGGATTGGTGAAGTAGTTAACATGTTTGCCTCAGAACCGAGTGATGGCAAGTGGCGTGGGAACGATTCCCAGACGGGTCGACAAAATATCCCTATGGGTGTGTATCGGTGCCTGGAAGTAGGAAGGTTTATCATACCTGCGCTGGCTGTGTTGCGCATTATCTACAGCAAAGATACGATTAACCATGGCACGGTTAAAGAACCACAAACTAGCATGTGCGCTTGTCATGTGTGAATAGAGGCCTATATGACAAAATATCTATACTTACTCTGTTGTTCTTTGCCGGTGCCTTTATCCCTGGCTGAGACATTGACAATGCCATTAGCGTCGATATCAAACGACACCTCTATCTGCGGTACTCCTCGTGGGGCTGGTGGGATACCAACCTGTTAATAATTACAATAGAAGCAGCAATTAATTAACATTACAAATAATAGGAGCAATAATAAATTCTTCCCAGAATTACAATGCAATACACTAAATACGGTTTTAGCGTCTGTCTCATCATCTGATTAACATATCAGCGACGTCAAATGGCAAATCAATTGAACCCTGCAAACTCCTAATGAGAAGATATAGGGTGTCAGCACCACAGCTGTCATCCTGGGTGAGCAACAACAACAACAACATGGAATAGTAGCCATTCTCAGAAGAATTATGATCTGTAGACCCTAAATGAGCTCAGGTTTTGCTGAAGGTCTCAACGGAATCTAGAATTAGGTGCACTCAATCGCCAGCAATTTCACTGTATTAAAAATGTCAGTTAAAACCACATTTTATATAAACACTACATGCAAGATATAAAATAAAACGATCGCATAGTGAACACACACAGAAATTGAAATCAAAAATATGAAATTCGTTCATCAAACTTGTGATATAGATAATACAATTCTGTAAATCCAACAACACAGAAATTGAAACAAAATTTGGAATTTGATAAGGATAACGAATAAAGCATATAGAACGTACCAGTTGAAACTGTCCGAGCATTTTGTTGTCTCTGGCCATCTCTCTCTCTCCCTGGTGTACCTTTATCTCTACCTGTGTCTGACCATCAGCTGCTGTAGAGAACACCTGTGATCAATCAATCAATCAAACAATCAATCAATCAATATAAATGAACATAGATTACGGTAATTAAAATGTTTATTAAATGGAATTAATGAAAAGTTTTGCGTACACTTATACACTGACCACCTGCTACATTTGTTGTGCAATGCTGACCTTTAATAAAGCAGTCAACGAATCAATCAATCAACATTTCTCTCCGATTCTATAGCACTATAAATACCACAGAAAAATATATCCAACCTATTGAAATGCAATATTATTTACACAATACTTTATTACCACAATTACCAGATCAAAAATATTTTAAATACTGCAAAATCGATATAACTAAATATATAACCTCATTGAAAGGTAGACTTTCAGATTATATGCATGAATCCATTTACAAAAAGCACATTGATAACACTGATTAATTGTACCTTCATAATACAAGTCCATACCTGGCTTTTCTTCGTTGGAATGGTAGTGTTACGGTTTATGAGCTTAGTGAAGATACCACCCAGAGTCTCAATACCCAGTGACAGTGGGGTTACATCTAGTAGTAGTACGTCGGTCACATCTCCGGCAAGAACTCCTCCCTACAATACAATACAATGCAAAACAATATGGGCACAACGTCTTAACATTGTCAAATCAAATTCCACGTAAAATTCATTCTCAACCTGCGCAATAAGACTTACAAATGCAGTATTAGGCATACAACTGAAAAACAGTTGAGACATCTACACAATTATAGCCACAGAATCGACACTGAATATAAAAATATTCTTATAATATTTCGAGAAAATATGCACTAAAGAGATAATACATTTATTTATAATGCATACACGAGTCCCCGACATATCCTTCGGGTGAGGAACCGGACATTAAATCCTCATTGATTGATTGAGTGGACTATACCTGAATGGCTGCACCTATAGCCACAGCCTCATCAGGGTTGACTGATTTGCTGGGTGTACGTCCAAATACATCCTGTACCACTGCTTGTACCTGTGTTATCAATCAATCAATCATTCAATCAATAGCAGATCCTATGGAAACAGCCTCGTCAGTATCGACTGATTTGGATATAGGGGTGGAGGATAACGGGCAATCCCTAATCCCTCTCCCCCCTCAATAGCCTGAGATTTGAGGAGTCGGAAGGGGCCGAACCCATAAAAATTGCAAATTCATGATCAAACTCTATGTTACTCGACCCCTTTTAATTATTTTATGGCAGGCCTCCTGTGCGCTCTCTTTTTTTTCCCATCAAATCTAAACATTTAATTCAAAAAATCCTGACATGATGTTATTGAACGAGTTACACATTCTGAAAGGGCAACTCAAGATCTACTGGAATCAATCATTACTTTTTTTATGCATTGGACAGTTTATTTTGCATACCAGGGTTATCAGCGCTGCACGCTCACTCATTGCGAACTGGATATTATGGTATAACTTCATGTTTATAATTCTCAATATCTAACTTCGTAAAATAAAAGGTGTGTCCAGCTTTAGAAGTTTAAGCCAACCCAATGACAATAAATTGTTCATTTGTCAAAAATGACTATTTAAAGCTATATCAATGCTAAAATAGTTAACTGTAAAAGCTACCCTTTTTAAGTGTTGAAATTTACAGCTTAATGCCTACCTACCGAGAATAACAATGTTCCTCTGCCTGTTGATCACATTTTTACGACAATACTATTATTAAGAACTAAAGAAAGCCGAGTGAGCCTTAGATTCGAGTGCTGCACCCTCTTATACGTAGTCGAGAACCCAACCTATCATGCCGCTGGCTCCTGCCTATTACAATAGAATATGGTTTTTAATGGAATTTTTATTATCTGACGATGATATTGATCAGTAGTGTCTCCAAAGCACAGCCAATACCAACTGGTCCACTCCAACGCAGTTAGCAACTCACAAGTGCTGAAAGAGAACAGGGGTCAACACTCACCACTGGCTAAGCATGATGCCAGTCAATTTATTCATAAAACAATAATAGAATTGACAAGGTGAGAAGCATGTTCTCTACAACAAAAGTATGAAGAAATTGAGAATTGAACCCACCGAAAACGACGAATGTCGTAAAGGCGACTAAAGTAGATACCACAGCGGAGATAATTGGTAGCTCCGTGTGGCAATGATTTCTATGTTATAGAAGAATTGGTAAATCAAATTCCAAATTCCAGCGGGGGGGGGGGGATTTAGCTACATCAATAGTGTGTTCGACTGATAAGCAAGTGATCCGGATTCGAGTCCCAGGCCAGTCGTCAACAAAAATCCAAGGGTGTCTGGAAGGTTTATCGTGCTGCAGCGAGGGTAGAGTGGCCTGCGCCATGACTTCTTGTGTACTTAACCAATTGGAAGCCAAAATCCAGAATAGCAGAGGTCGTGCCACATCAGTTGTGGTATATTGCAGTCTAGACCACTCTACCCAAAAGCAGGATTATATAGACCATGGCGTGGTCTATATAATAACGAAAATCACAAAAACAGTAACTTAAGAAAGGAAACTAGCATGTGCGTATGTCATATGTGAAAATAAATACGATTCCAAAAAAAAAAAATAGAAACCACTAGATCGTTATCAAGCTGTATAGACAGCTAGATATATTTTCATTGTCATTGCCTGTCTTAGAAATAAAACTGCAATTTAATAACTAACTAACAGAGTATTAGCATTAGAGCAAAATAAAATCATAGCGTTTCTACAAATGCATCAATATCAGGCATGGCAAGATAAACTGATCATACCAGTAGCTGTCCAATACAGTCAATAACAATATTAGTTTCTAGAATAAGCCTTATTTAACGCTATAAATGGAATATTTATAAAAGCACGCTAAAATATAAAAAATAACATCATGATTCGTTAGTATATCAAACACTACAGCATACTTAATAATTAAGTATGTTTTACTTAATCACGCATGTTAGCTTAAACTAAGGCGCTTTATTTAATAAATCAATCAACACACTAGGCAATCATTCAGTCCAAGAGGATTTAGCATTGGATTCTTCACCCAACGGCAATGTCAGAGATACCAAGAGTAGAGTATAGAGTAGATAGCTATTGAAAAGTGAAAATCATATTTTAAAGGCTAAACAGGCTAAAGCCGAAGTTAACGTCAGTTTCATCTCTTAACAGAGATATCAGTGACGGGCGATCCTCGGATTCGAACCCCACACATACTGATCCCAAGTCGGTAACCTAACCGACGTAGCTACTGGCTCCTGCAACAAAAATGACTTTTATTAAGAAACCACCTTCAGCAAGAGTCAGAATTTGAAACACATGCCAATGGGTGGAGGTCGGAGCATGTTAATAAACAAACCAACACCTCAACCGAATTGATAAATAATTCTGCGTTAAGTGTCTTTTAGAT
>JAQFZF010003017.1:0-11764 GCA_034695365.1 Enchytraeus norvegicus
GTTGTACATGTAATACTGTACTAGGAGCTAAATCTTTGTTGTACATGTAATACTGTACTAGGAGCTAAATCTTTGTTGTACATGTAATACTGTACTAGGAGCTAAATCTTTGTTTTACATGTAATAATGTACTAGGAGCTAAAGGCTAAAGCCAAATTTAACGTTTCAGTTTTATCTCTCGAAAGGGATATCAGTGACCGGCGAGCCTCGGATTTGAACCCCGCACGTACTGATCCGCAGCTACTGATATCTAACCGATCAATACAATCGCAATACAATACAATGCAATACAATACAATACACATAGCGTCTACTTCACAGAGTATCTCAGAGGCGCTTCTGGAACAGTGAAGGAAAAAGTATTCAAAACTTTCGTAGGCCACAAACAATGAACAAATGCAATCCGCATCGGAGAGAGGAGGGATAAGCAGGAAATTGGACACTGGAGAAAGAGGGTTGGCATCTTCAAAATGAGCAAAATGTAGACTATTGTACGAAAAGATGATCGTTCATTTAATGGTAGGCCTACAATAGGCCTATTTGACTGATTCTCCATGACATAGGCCCAACTTCTCAAGCAATCGCAGACATAGGCTAATACTATTATCCCGTTTTACATAGTATTTTGTATAGTATTGTATTTTATTGCATCTAAAATATGGCCTACTTGTCTTCAAGACAAGCGATATGCTGACGGCCTTAGAAATTTAGTTTTGCTACTAGGCGTCGTAGTCTTGAATGTTTTTAGGATAATATTCAGTGCCGGTTCTAGACCAATAGTTCTGGAGGGGCTAAAGGGGGGCTGAGCCTCTGGCTCGGGGTCGGTCACCACCGGGTAGCGCTTAAAGCGCGGTCGGTCACCACTGCGGTAGTGCGTATAGGGAGAGTAGGCAAGAAAGTGACCAATATGTATCAATTTTTGCTATTCAGTTAACAAATATTACAGTTTCGTAAAAAATACCTTTTTCTCTAACAAATGGGTTGGTATAATGGGGGAAAATGGTAGGGATTAGCAAAGAAAGTTTAGTATTTGAGTGTTTAGAGAATAAAAGGTGTGTGAAAACGTTATGAATCTAGACTCGAACTAATCTATAACTATCCCAATATGTGGCGATTTTTGCCCTTCATAGCCCCCCAAAAATCTGGGGGACTAACTGACAGGTTTGGGGGGCCAAACCCCCCCCCCGGAACCCACACTGATAATATTATGCATTCTATATTATGCTATTGAGGGGCTGAGAGTAGGCTACGGTATATAAAGGCATACATCGCCACATTCAAGACTATACAAATATAATAACGCCACCGGTACTGGTTAAAAGTGTATCAGTACTTGCTGCATTAGTGCGCTCTTTACGGCAATGGTACGATTAACCAGTGGGAAGGAAGACTGCAAAAAAATACTAAAAACAGAAACTAAGCAAGGAAACCCTGAAAACACGTGCGGTTGATATGTGTGGAATAACAGCTTAAAAAATAAAACTGATTGTATACCACGGTACTACCGCCGCAGGCTATGTAATACCCTACATTAATCATTTCTTCAAAAGTAGGCCTATTTGAGAATTTTTATGATTTAGTATTTTTATATTGAAAGTCTCTTATTGATGAATTGATTGATTGATGACTTCTCTTGTGACTTTCATAGTATTTGAAGTGATTGTGTTTAATAATGAATTGTTAACACGCCGCAGTCATTGTTTATGTTTTGATCCACAACTTCCTAGTAGACAAATTACAAGTCTTGGATCAGTAGTGGACTGTAGTAGGAGGATATGCTACATTATCCAGTATTTTATTATATAGCTGCTATAGAATTCAATACAAGTATCACAAGACAATTTGCTCTTTATTTACACAATGTCTTATGACTAAGGCGTTTATGTTTTTAACCTATAAAATAAAATTTTTAACTTTATTATCGGTGGATTTTAACTTATTTTGAACCTAATAACTTCTCATAGGGGGTTCATCGGACAGTTTGGATTGTATTTCTGGACGTTTCACAAAATTTCCCAGACCTATTTTGATTTAAATTTTTTTCAATTTTTAGCCTCCGAGAAAATTTAAATAAAGCTAAAGTCCATTTTTACGTCAGTACTCGCACAACTGTCTGTTACACAGGTACACTATTGAAGTGCAGAATCAAGTACTACTCAACATTGTTAGACAGAAAGTTTCTGTCGTTGTCTAATAGTTTTCCGAGCATTGGAAAAACTACGTTCAACACTAGCAGAGCAACACTATAGCTAGACATTTCTGTAGCAGACCATAAGTTGAGGAAGATATTTCAGATCTAGCTGCATGATTGAATGAATTTATCGATTTTCAATGCGCTTCCGAAGACCCCTATGTAGTATGTACTCACTAATTTTTGATGGATCTCTGCCGATACGCAGTGAATTTATATCCTCATAGGCCTATGCTACCACAACATTTTTAGATAAAACTTAAGTTATTCCGAGAAAAAGACCTATATAGCTAGCCTATATAGGCTAGGTCTATGAATTTGCATTATCTTGGTATTTCACTAATTCCGGTACTTTTAAAAAATCTATTTTGAAACTAAAAGACTAAAACACAAAAAAAGTGTTTGAACAAAATGCTTACAAATGTAACGTTTTTAGAAACTTTTTAACCTTTCGCTTGATTTTAACTATTTTTTAACCTAATAACTTCTCATAAGGGGGTCGTGGGACAGTTTGGATTGCATTTCTGGACGTTTCACAAAATTTCCCAGACCTATTTTAAATTTAACTTTTTAAACTTTTAGTCGCCCTACTTATGACTTCCGGGCTGACTTATGACGTACTTATGACGTATGACGCTGACTTATGACGCTGACTTATGACGTATGATAGGGCCTACTTGTGTAATGTGTAAGCTGCATGACAGATAGGCCAAATTATATACTGGCAAGAGAAAATTAAATTAAGAAAATTAAGATTAAATAATCCTATATACATTTTATTACAATCCATGATGATATTTGTCATTATCTGCACCTTTTCAGTATGGGTTTTTTGTTTCTTAGGCAAAGCTTCCATTATACAATCTATCGGTCAAATATAGATATTAAAGTCTATGGCCAACTCTCTGATCGATATGTCGCCCTCTCCCTAAAGGCAATAACGTTTTCATTTCAATTGAGCCATTTTAACGCTACTGTACTGTGCATAATTTCAGTGCTCGAATTATATAATTGGTATTGGGGGGGCCTGAACAGAAAAATTCTTTTGCTCGCTCCGTTCGCAAAAAATACACGCATTTGAAAATATTTTACTCGAAGGGATCGCAACTTTTTTTCTTGCGAACTTCACATCAGCTTTTTTGGTCCTATTTCACTAAGCGCATGCACATTGCACAATGCCATATTAACACAACAAAAGAGGAGAACAAGAGTCCTAAACATATAATTTTAAAGTGCAAAACTTGTACTTTTATGTCCAAAATCTCTATAAGTTTCACTAAATCGAGGGGGTTCCGATAAATGGGGCCTTCGCCGAGTATTGGGGGGGCCTTTTTCGGGGTCCCTGGTACCCTCTTAATTTCCGGCTTTTGGGGGGCCTGGACCCCCCCTCCTCCCGTAATCGAGCACTGCATAATTGGAAACATAGAGCAGCGCCTTCTAAATATACACTTATTAACTGACTGATCAGCCCACCCCTCTGCCCATGAATTAAACTGTGGCTCAGTCGTTAAGAGCGTCCGTATTGCATCCAAAGTCCGGGTTCGATTCCCAGTACAGGCAATCAGAGAGTAGAATCTGATATCTCGGATGCGTAACGAGCCAACCCTTCATCCCTTCACGCGGATGTTTATTGCAAACAATTAACTAGTATGTCGTGCATAATTAGGAATATATTGCGCAATTACAGAAGATTGCGAAGTTAAGAACAGGTTTGGCCTATGGTCCTTTCTTATCTGCGAGAGTGGCGATCTCACCGTTGGATTAATGTTTGACAAATATACCGTGTGCTGCAACGCTTAGATTTGGATCAGCTACCGTGTATACTACGCGCTCTATTCTGAGTATGACAATAACTTTAACTGTACTAGAACAACGAAACAATGCCTTCTATTCTTATAGCGAGTTCTTTAATTAATAATGGACGCAAAGAAATCAAATTTAAATACAAAGTCTACAATATACAAACTACGAACCTAGCAAAACTACATAGGCTTGAATACAGCAGTGAAGTTATCAAATCGATATCAATCTAACATGAACAAAGTTGGTTAAAGTAGAATTTAAAACTTTATCAAATCAACTCCTAATTTATTTATATGTCTGCGCAACTAAAATTTTGTTAAATCATCTCTTATCAGAACATATCTTATTCCAAAATAAATTAAAATCGGTAGTTATCTTGCAACTCCTATCTTTATTAACATGTTAAGTCTACTTAACTAACGGAGATTAAAAGCATTCACGTGCAGCAGTCTACTTGATTATGATTATTTATTAAACGCATTCTATAAGCAAATAGGTAATAACAGTGCGTGCATTCTAGTAAACAAGCAGCGTAATGAAACGATCGTATCTTGATCAATAACTGCAAATATAAATGTTGATTTAACGTCAGTTTCTGCGCACGAAGATGATGACTGGCGAATAGCACGCACGATATTATGCAAGAAACATCAGATTTATCATCAAGAGACTTATTGTTAAATCGACAATATCATCAACATCAAGTGTTTCTGATTAATTCCACACATAACAGACGCACATGTTTACCACAACGACTCATTCAAAGCTTCCATTGATTAATCGTACCATCACAATACACATTACAGTGGCAGCCAACAAGATACGATTTAACGTTCAGATTGACGATTACTTAGGGTTAAAGAGTGACGAAGATTTAGGTAAACAAATTGAAATCTGCATTATTTTATAATCATAGATTAGAACCTAGCATCCCCGTATCAATAGTCAAGAATCTTATCAGTAGACAATACCGCAATCGTCGTCATCTGCCATCCTAGAAATATCAGTGACGTGTCTTACATGATATGCTCAACAATTTAATCTCAAAAACCAGAACTGTTAAAGAATGACAGATATAGTAAACGTTGCTGTTGTAAAGTTTCATCTATAACGGTACCATCAGCGACGGGTAAGTGACAAGAAACAACTTGTCTCTGACACACGACTGGAGCGCTTTAATCACTACAGTAAACGGCTCAGTTAATGCCTAACAAAAATGAACTGTCAAAACGTCATAAATTCAGAAGACTACGGGAACCTCATATAACGAAGAGGAGGTAGGGAACTAGATCGTAATATCACACTGCTGGAATCTCAAATACACATTATATTAACTTTAACATAAAAATTATTTACAACAAAAAATAATTGTCCAACACATAACATACAGTTAGCGTTTGTTATGTCATCTGACGGTGAGTCAGAGACGTTTACGAGTACAACAAACATACAAGCAATTGAAGCGATGTAGTAGAGCGAACGGTGAGGGGGGGATTTTTGCTGTTCTGCAAACAAATAATTATGTCTGTTTCACAGAAAAAGTACGATTTATTAAAAGAATTCTGGTATCGTGAAGAAATTTATGAGGTATTAATGCTTATCGAAATAAAACTTCTAAAAATGTCTCATTGGTGACGTCATCAAGGCCCTACCTCCCTCCCCTGTCATCAAGGTCCCGACCTGGTTTTCACCGGGGGTCCCAATGATGACGTAATATATGGATGACCCCTACCACAGATTTAAAATTTATATGATTAAAATATTACAAAGAAATTATAAATCAATACAAAACGAATCTTAAATCAATCTGAAGCAAGTGGACACACAGCGTGGTAGAATTGTTCACAAGCTCAGATCGTGAGAAAGAGATAAGATGTTTTTGAGTATCGCAAGAGTTACGGATAAATATAACTGTGCTATGTGGGTTGTAGAAGGTCGTAATATATTGGATAACTCTTTCAAACGGCTATTTTTATTTATTAGCATAATAATAATTACTCTAAACATTAACATTGGAATAACAATTGATACTAGTCATGAATAATCTCTAAAGTATGCATCAGCTGTTGGTATGCAAGCTATAAAGAGTCGTTCTTGTTTTTAAAACTGACGGAGTATAGCCTACATGTATATGAACCGAAAACAATTACGAAAATTTTAATGTACGACAAAAAGTTCACACGATTGAATGACCAAATTGGTAGAAAATGGCACGGAAAAAGGCATTAATCGATCAAATCTCGACTAGGGTCGGTCACTGATAATGCCCCAGGGCAAGCAACGATTAAAAAGAGTATGGTTAATCTTTGCTTTTAATTTTCCAATCGGCCCCCTCGGTTTGCTATGATAGTTAGAAGAGTTTGATTGAGTTCAGAAGGTATGAGGTTGGAGTTTTCCCCTCAGCCTGTCGTCGATGATGCCTTCGGACAGCAAACAGAGATTAAATCAGCTTGAGCCTAGCGTTGATACACTAACACTCTCCAAGTACTTGTTGTATTGAAACAAAAAGAACAAATATAAAATTAGATGACAAAACTATACAGATAAAAGAAAGCGTAAAAGTGTAACAAGCCAATGGCCGTGTGACGTATTATGAAGTGCAGGCATTATAATAATGGCCAGAGGCTACTTGGATAACCAAATAGTAACATAACATAATATTTATATAAGTTAAAATTGCATAACCAAATTGTAATGATAAACTATATTACCGATGTAACGTCAAATTAAACTATAAATACTTTTTAAACTGTTACCAAATGTAACATTGATATTCAATTATAAATACTTCTAAGCATTTAACATTATCTAATATTATGCCAAGCAAGCAAAAATAATAGCATTGGTAATGTGTAGAGCTCAGAATAAAATATTAGGCTATAATATATCATAAAATACGTAACACAAATGGCTTAACATAGCATATAATGAAACAATATAAACTAAAGTAATGTATCCTTACAAATTAACACACAAACACACCCATTATACCGTAACAAAATGTTGTTGTAATACGTTGCTATTTCCCTGGGTATCGTCCTAGAATGGCTACACGGTCGCTACTATACCTATATCCTTATAATTATAAAAAGTATAACTTTTCTTATTTTGACAAGTAACAATCCGTGTTATTGTGTCTCCCAGATGGAGCCATCGGCAGAGCCAAGTGATAATAAGCTCATCACTTTACCAAAAGTAGGGTATAATTAATTATAAGGTATTCAACAGCATAGCCTAGCAAGTGACACTATAAGAGTAATTGGCTATTTAAGCCAGGTTTATCTTGGCTTCGCACAAAGGAATCATCAGCCTGGGACCTATTCTAAACATGCAGTGCAGATTCTAAAATGAGAGCAATAAATTATTATGACTTTTGTTTAAACTTCAAAGGCTCAACCAAAAACGACGATATTATATAAATACTTTTGAAGACGTGTATGTGGGCGAATTTGGAAATTGCATAAAACAATTTGTTGAAATATACAGCAATACAAATATGTTTTTGAGTATATTCGAGTGCAGTCATATAAATGATAAATGGCAAGACCTAAATAAAATACGGCAACAGTAAAACCACAAAGAAAACGTAATGCATAATTACTTCAACTAGATAAAACATCTGCTAATTAATTATCATATCCGTATCTTGGCATTGAAATTACTGTAAACGTAATTATCAATTACTAATTAGCGTAAGCAGATTACTAAATAATAATAAATTCAAAGACTACACATTACAAATACACATTCATGTGAACACAAGGCCTACTATCTACGAGCAATTAATTTAATTAATTGTTAGTACAAAAACAATAAAATACACAATATAAACAATCAGATCTACTTAATGAACCAGTGGAACACAGAAACACTACAAGGGTATCATACAGTATCGAATACAATACATAATAATTATAATTACTTTTAGACCAGGACTTAAATACATGTACAATTAAAAACCACCAACAGTTTTGTTCTAATTGCATCAATTTCATAAATGTGGATAGTAGAATGCCAAGATGGGATGCCGATGGGGTAATGGCGCCGAGCGTAAAGGTGTTAACTTCTGCTCTGATGTAAGTGATGGAATTCAAGTGACGCAGGATCAAATCCCACGTCAGTCAGCCAATGACCCCAGCACCCTTGGCATTGGTGTGTAATCGGTGCCGGTAGGTTCGTCGTGTATCTGCGCTAACTGCCATGTGCGCTCTTCAAAAGGCAAATAAATAAGTGTGATAAACCATGGAGAGGAAAAAAAGAGAAAACAAAATAAAACAGAAACTAAGAAAGGCAAACTTTGTAAACCGATGTATCCTGTCATCTGTCGAATACACAAATAGTAAACAAGATAGAATCTTTTAAGAAAGTAGGTCTAGTAATCTAATCTAAAGAAATCTATGGTACAGTACATTATAATTATGTACATTATAATTATGTGACTAGGAAATATCGTCTTAAATTTAGAGAAGAAAGCTCTGGGACTCATATTTTCCTTTAGCTAGAAATAGAGCACTCTCATAGCCTACGCTGGTGTTTTCAAACGCTTTTCTAGTAATTTTTCTTACAGCGTCTTCATGGCTCACTATATTGTTATGCTCATAGGGAACATAGACATTTAAAATTAAAATAACTGTATTGTTATACATAATTCATTATCTGATTTTGTTATATGACAGGCATAATAAAGAATAATTTACTCTTACAAACACTTAAACATCAATTCATAAAGTAGATATAGGATTTGATTTTTCAAATCGATTTATATTGTATAAATTTCCAAATAGATATTTAATTCTTGCCGGTTGCAAAACAGTGATTCAGTTTCTCCATCGTTGTGGGACCACTGGCATACACTGTCAACACTGAATGATAAATAATTAACTTCAAACCTACAAAATCTATCAATCAAGTCAATGAGGATTTAAAGTCCGGTTCCTCACCCGAAGGCAATGTCAGGGACGTCAAGCAAGGCCTATTATCACGCTTCCAGAACCCAATAGAATATAATAGAATGAATACAATGTACAGATTAATTCCAGAGCCCAATAGAATATAATAGAATGAATACAAATATGTACAGATTAATCAATTATAAACATAAAGAAAATAAATCAATCAACAAATAAAGAAAAATCATTAAACCAGTCAGTAATTATAATTAGAGCAGGCTTGATCTATATGACATCCCTGATATCATCCCTTGATGAGGAAATGGGCGTTAAATTATTATTATTTATTATTATTATATAATCTCTACTAAAAAGGATTAACATGCTCCATATCGAAAAGTAAATATGACTGCTGAGAGAGAGGTTAAAAAGAAGAAAGGTTAAAAACCTCTGAAAAGGTGAAGGAGGTCAATAGGTTCAAAACTATGAAGAGCGGATAAAACGGTGCAAAATCCAACTAGTCAATAACCTTATGAACGTATATGTACAAATAATATAATATGCAATGAGTATATGAACAAGTGATATATTATATTGTTGAGTATTAAAAGTTTAAAGTTCAAATGTATTAAAATGCATGTGTACAAACCTCTATTTAAAACAAAATCTACACAACAGTGACAACACAAACACAAACAAAACAAAAACTTGCATAAACACCTGTTTTGTCATTAATTGTCAGCATAATCAAAAGTTAAAACCAGCAATACTTAAATAAAAATATCTTAATGAAAATCAAGAAGTCACTGTTGTCCATTTTATTATATATCTAATATTGAGAGTAAAATTTGATATATGCTTCCATGTTCCAGAGAAATCTATTCTCTTTCTCTAGATTCTGGATGGATGGCCTTGTCAACGGCATACTTGCCTGCAAGCAGGAGGTCGCAGGATCTGCATCGTATCAACTTTATATGGATGTGATGTGTAAAGTAGACCAACTCACACTATAATAAATATCACAATATATGGTATTTATTTCAATTACATTTCTTAATTGTCAGTTTATTATAAGAAATATTTTTGTTCATTAGTAGGTGTAGGATACTCCACATGTATAATATTGTATAAAAATGTCCTGCATTCAGTTTACGATACTGAACTTAATACAAATAAAACAAAACATTTTTATTTGTGCGTTGGTCAACTTTTGCATACACCATCCGTATCATATAGTGACTACCTTATGTTGTTAGGTAGATGTTCTTTATTTACAGACCCCTGTACAATGTCATATGCATCGAGACAATTACAATGTTTAACTGGACGATGAGCGAATGAAAAGTTATTATTATACTTAGTTGAAGCTCCTTGACAACTTGAATTTTATCAACAACAGAGTGAGACAATGCCATTCAAATCGATATATTGTAGCAGTAAAGAGAAAACTTATGCACAACCAATAACCATGTTGGAATGAAATCTTAACAACTGTAAGAACGAACCTGAGACCTTCGGCCTATGCGGCAAGTGGCTTACTATCTAGATTCTAGACCCTTCGTCAATTATGATGCAAGAGAATAGCGCAAATACAATGACTATCTTCTAACAGTTAGAAAAAAGTTACGATTATTTCCAACTTACTGCAATGAGTAGGCCTACAAATGATACTTTTGAGATAGTTCATTAAGTACCGTTGTTCTACTAAATATATTTGTTCATTTAAAGCTAAAGCTAAAGCCAAATTTAACGTCAGTTTCATCTCTTGAAAGAGATATCAGTGACGGACGAGCCTCGGATTTGAACCCCGCACATAATGATCCAGTTGGAAACCAAACCGATCGTGACACTGGATCCTGGTAGTGGCACGATCATTTATAATTGACATGACACATAGTCACTGACACATTACATAATGTGTCAACACTTCAACAATAATCAGCAGTGCAGAAGAACACAATGATGAGATATATTCAAACCCATGGCTAAGCGATTGCCACAGAGGCAGAGATTGTTATGATGTGCTGTACCTAATTAGCAGGGCACCACACCAACTATCACCCCACTCTGTTAATGCAATAATAAATAGTTCCAAGCTAAAATGAATATTTAAGAGTGCATTAGAAGCCTTAAAAATTGATATTTGCTACAATTTCAAAAATATATTAAAAAGCATTTCATGTGCAGTATTAAAACTACTGATTTTATGTGACTTAATGGAAGGTAAGCTCTAAAAATTGTAATCTATAGAGGAATTGAAACGTTTTATGATGACGCTACTCTCTAACTCCTTCGTCTCGGTGACTTAGTGTGTAAACGAGCTGGCATTTTTGGAAAGGTTTAGCATGGAAGGTCCGGGTTTCGATTCCCGGTCGAACCCTGTGCTACAACCGGTGTGATACACCTTGTTTGACACGAGTTGACTTACTCCTATCAGTGAGGAATGAACGGAGGAGTGGCTGCCGTGTGGCAGTGTTGCTGTGTCTGAGAAATTTAACGTCAGCCCTGGCCGAGCTATGAATCCTCCATCGTTTAGGTCCTCAGCATCGACTGATGGTAGTGGTCTCCGAGGCATTGTGAGCAAATCACAGGTTAGGTTGAATCGACGTGAGGATTACATGTTGCGATAATAGTTTAGCAGACGTGTCTGTTGTCATCTGAAGAATTATCGGTTGTATGGTATTGGTAGCAGATGCTCATAGGTGACACTACAACTCTGCAAAACATAAAAACAGTAAAGGTTACATTTCAAAGATAAAACACAAGAACACAGATTGTAAACACTGGCTTCATTAGGCTGATATACTTAACTTAACTTAATTATACTGGTATAGGAAGTTATTTCTAACTTGTAGTCACCAGTTTTCACAAAGTTCACACA
>JAQFZF010003018.1:0-11762 GCA_034695365.1 Enchytraeus norvegicus
CAATTATATTAGCATTTCATGCATAGTCTGAATCGTAGTCTGATAATGTTATCAGGAAATGAAAACATAACTTAACATAAACTTATATTTCATTGTATTATATTGTATTATTGTTTCTGTGTTTGACCCGGGACACTCGAGAATAGACCAGGCAAAAGCTGCACAATGCACATTGCACATGTTTTGTAGAAGCTGACTAATGCAGTCACTGAGGAAGGCAATAGAAAACCACCTCAGAAGCCAAAAGTGTCCTCGAACTGAGCATCATTTTGCATATGGGAAGGATAAAGCCTATGTGACTGGATCAATTTATTGTGTTATCATGGTTTGCTCAACAGTGAATGAGAATTAAGGAATTTTTGCCTTTACCTACTGACCAATCTGTCATATCGGATGGATTCATTGGATATTGTTGTATTTGGTAAAGTATTACAAGTATATTGTGCATGTCATGCACAGTGTGCTGTACATACGAGACAGTCTGGATGGAGAGCCTCGTGTGTTTCTGGATCCTAACAAACTGTCAGAGGATGGCACGGTGTCAATCAGTGGCACATCTTTCAGTGACGATGGCACGCTGTTTGCGTATGGTCTGAGTGCAGCCGGTTCTGACTGGATTACCATACATGTAAGTTACTACATTATAAAAAGGTTAAAGCTGAATTTAACTTCAGTTTCGCGGCCGGACGGCTACATCAGTGGTGGGTGATCCCTGGGATTCGAATCGTGAACCAATGGAACCTGAGTCGACCACTCAACCAATGTGCTATCGATTTATCATACTGTTAGCAATATTAATGACTAAAGCAAATACGACATTGGGGAGACTTTATAGTCATGCAGCAATGATTTCTGTGTTGTAGACAATCATTTTTTCAAATTTAGACTAGCAAGTAGGCGGCAGGGGCTAGGCAGCCACACCAGTTGTGACCTTAGGCTGCAAGGCTAATTGACTGTCCATTGTATATTTAGCGCTACTCTTCCATTTTTCATAGAGCGGGCTCTTTATTAACATATATTTATTGATTGATTGATTGAACTGTTAATAATTAATCAAATATTAAGTTTTAAAATTCTGTTTTGGTGTCGTCCCTTATGCTTAATTTGAGTGAAAAAATGCAAATTAGAGTCACATTGTATTACATACAGCCATCTAAAGCATGTTCTAATGTTGTTTTGTGCAGTTTCGTGATGTGGAGAAAGGAACAGATTTTCCTGATGTTCTTGAGAATGTAAAGTTCTCCTGTATGACTTGGACTCATGACAATTATGGCATCTTCTACAATGTACGTATTGAACTACGTATGTGCATATTCTTGAACTCCTGACATCATCCTGAGGAATTGGATGTTGAACCATTATTGTGATCAATAGATCTGCGTTTCGAATCCAGACCTCTCCCGTTACTGATGTAACCCTCGGGCCACGAGTATGATGTTTAATTCGGCTCTAGCTTTTTTCCAGAGCTTGACTTTTTTGCTTTTCAAAATAGTGAAATTTAAGATATTCGTCGTACCTAAGCCATTGCTGATAATTAGTACCAGATTTTGGTTATTAATAAAAATAAAACCTATTTTTAGTATATATAGTATATATACTGTTTTATTATTATTGCTAATTGTTAGACGAGCTATTTGTTAAATTTCATGATGTTACTTACAGGCATGAAAATATACATTCGGTGTTTATTGATTGCTTTGAAATGATAGATTATACTCTAATCAATCTGCTCATAATTACACGACTTAACTGGTGTTACTTAACTTAAATTTGCCGTGATACTGTTTCCCAACACTGGAAACAGTATATAGAGCACTATAGAATATATATTTTTAAATATTCTTTTTCCACACATGTCAACTGCATGTGTTTACAGGGTTTCTTTTCATAGTTTCTGTTTTTGGTATTTTTGTTGTCTGCCATCACACTGGTTAATTGTACCATTGCCGTAAAGAGCTCACAATGCAGCAGGCGCTGGTACACGATTAACCAGTACTAGTGACGTTATTATGTTTCTGTAGTCTGATCTGGGTTTGAACCAACGACTCTTCAATCATCTTACGCTTGAACGCACCACACTAACCACTAGACTACCGCCACCGGCAAATGTTTTTTAGTACTTTCTCGTATTATACATAACATTAGGAACCCGATGAGGAATGTGAGGCAGATGGTATTCAGAAAATGGGTAACTTGAATCAGATGGTTATGTATCACAGGTTGGATGACCCCCAAGATGCTGACGTTGTATGCATGGTCTTTTATGGCAATTCTACCTGGATTGGGTAAGGTTATGATGACTTAATGCACCAATTACATACCCGTGTTGGATTTGGGAAACGTAAGAACAGACCAATCAAAAGGTGCATGTGTTTTGTAAGAGCTGCCAAATACCAGTGCAGGGCGAAGGTGTCTGCGCCAGTCTTGCCGGGATTTTGTCACATCTGTTGTGGCCTATGGTAGGCTTGGCTACCACCAACCACCGTTCCAAACACCAACCTTTCCAACCACCGTGCACGGCGTTCAGTGCATATGGGAATTATAACGTATAGTATATATTGATCCATCTATCCAGTGTCATTCTAGATGGCAGATCCAAGATCAGACAAAATACTAACCCAAATGGTACTGGTTAATTGTGTGTCTGTGCTTGCAGCACTAGTGTGCTGTTAAAGAAATGAGTACGATTAACCAGTCGGATGGCAGACTACGAAAATACTAAAAATACTAAAAACTAAGAAAGGAAACCCTACAAACAAGTACAGTTGTCCTCCAAGGCTTTGCTTTTCAAACAGCTAATGTTATGGTTTTGTTCAAGAAAACTTTATCGTTTCTGATGTGTTTCTCATTGCCTTACTCAGTATGTGTGTAAGTCGGCTTAAAAGAAACACGTGCAGTTTTTGGTTGGACTATACTTAAATTTGCCTGACCAAATATTGGAAACATATTATTGAGGCTCTGTAAGGTATTATTTTAATATTATCTCGTACTATACACCACCATAGGTATACCCTGATCAGGAAGGTAAGGCAGATGGCACAGAGACGACTAGTAACCTTAATCAGAGGGTTATGTATCACAGGTTGGGTGACCCACAGGATCATGACGTCATATGCATCATCTTTTTTGGCGAACCCACCTGGATGGGGTAAGGTTTTGCTCTAATAGTGTATTAATTCCATTGTAATTTTCAATAACTTCATACGGGATCACTGAGTTTAGGTGTCTAAAATCAGTAAGTAACAGCTAAGTAAGTAAATTAAGTAAAGTAACTAAACTGCATACATTATTAATGTTTCTTGCACATATACTCTGATAGCCGTCCCTGACATCGCCTTCGGGTGAGGAACCGGACGCTAAATCCTCATTGTATTGTATTGTATAGATATGTTTGGGTCCCCCTTAATACCTATCATATTTAGGTTCATTTAATATTAAATTATTTTTAATATGAATATAAAGATAATATGATGTTTGAGAAGACTAGTGTATAGGCTTTCTTAATCCTAATAATTATTATATTTATTTATGTGACTTTAATAACAGTTTTATTTTAATTTATAATTTACAATGACCAAGTGATTGTTATTCATTTTTAATAATCACCAAGGAGTGCTGTTATTATTAGTATATGTTGTTTATTGTGAATTGCACAGCTATCTATTACTGTCAACAGAGATCCTAATAGGGTTGACTAACCCTTTTTGGTGTCCAATAAAGAGACCTGTTTTAGTCACTTTTTGTAATTTTCTTTATTTTAGCACTTTTCTTCATTGGACATGTTAGATGTGTTTACTTTACTTATTCTATGGCCTGTTTGTCTGATTCGCAGCAACACAAATAAAGTATCAGTATCCATGTTGTAGAGGTATGGTAGTGAGTGACTGTGGACGCTATGTACTGTGTGAGATATGTTGTGGTTGTTGTTGTAGTGAGTGATTGTGGACGCTATGTACTGTGTGAGAGATGTTGTGGTTGTTGTTGTAGTGAGTGATTGTGGACGCTATGTACTGTGTGAGAGATGTTGTGGTTGTTGATGTAGTGAGTGATTGTGGATGCTATGTACTGTGTGAGATATGTTGTGGTTGTTGTTGTAGGGGTATAGTAGTGAGTGATTGTGGACGCTATGTACTGTGTGAGATTCGCTGTGGTTGCGATCCTGTTAATCAGCTCCACTTCATGGATCTTCATAAGTATCCAGATAACGACGGAATAGTAGGTTCGTACATATGACGTACTTCATAGAGTTTAGTATCAGAGTCATTTTTGTAAAATATTTTCCTGTTGATTTTATTTGTATGTTTATTAGTTAATTTAAATGTTTTATACAATACAATACAATAGCTTTAATAGGTTAGAAAGCAACTTGCTTGTTTAGATCCATGTCTAACTTAACTAAACACTATCTTAATTATTATCAAACATATACAATACAATACAATACGGGTAAAAAATGTCCGTCCAACCAACCAACGACGACATCAGGGAAGTGTATATACATATATACACTGTGAGGCATAAAACGAGGCACCAAATATTTTTCCCATAACTGCCATAATATTTGACCGATTAGGCTGAAAATTATAATAATGAATCTAACATGAACTGTGCTTCGAACTAATGTGAGCTTGTTACTTTTACTTTAGTGGTTGCTAGGATACCAGCAGCCGAAGTTGATTGTAAACAAGCAATAACGGCATGGTTTTCACAACAAAAGACAAAATTTTAATTAAGAATTTGGTACTGCTGAAAGATTACAGCAGTCATCGATTGATTAAGGAGTTCCCAAATAAGGTTTTTGAAAAAATGGCCTCGAAAAGTTCAATGACCTGAAGCAGCGCCTCGTCAGCGTCTGGTCTCAGCTGAAACAGAATGTCATTCACAAGACCATCAAGCACTGGCAGCAAAGGTTGAGGGCCTGTATTCGAGCCAAAGTTGAACATTTAGAACAATAATGCTAAATTAAAATGTCACTGTTTCTTAGACGTCACTGTTAGAACGTTATTGTTGCCTATTGTTACTTATTAACAAACTTTAGTTCAATTATGATAATCTGTATCTACGCTACACAGAGATTATTGACTTTAAAGTTTCACAAGTTAGTATGAAGCTGGTAATTGATTCATGTAGTATGTGTTTAGATCACTCTGTAGCAAATTTATTGACGAAACATCGCCACAAAATTTCATGCAAATCAGCCGACCTTTAATGAATATATGATGACAAATATTTTGATGCCTTTTTATGCCTCACAGTGTAGATGCACTATTCCAAGATATGCACATTATACAGTACCAATGTGCAGACTCACCTCTATCACAGGTCTAGCAGTGGTGCAATGATTCACCAGTGTGCCCTCTGAAGACCTTGTCCTCTTTACTAACCTTCCTGAACTAGTGAAAGTCATCTCCTTACCTTCATTCAACCTTGACCCAGATACAGCACAGCTTGTTAGTGTAGAGGCAGAGTGACCTGGATCCTTACAGCCAATCACAGGCTGACATGCGAATGATTGACAGGAGTCATCAGCTGATAGAGTGTAAACAACCTGTAGCCTATAGGCAGGAGGGCGTGGCATATCACTAACAGAGCTAGAGCTACTGCTACTGACACTTGTATCACTGATATCACTAGTAGTATTATCACAGTTTGAATTATTTTCTGCAGAATTTCTTACAGTCTCACACCTTCTTTTCACATTATTTTCAATTACAAAACTGTCACCACTATTAATATTACAAACATCAATCTCAACCTCATTATCCTCAGGTGAAGGGGCTGATGGTTGATTGATTGACAGCTTTTTAGAATTATTACTCTTTGATTTATGAACAGTTTTTCCTTTAGCGAGAGTTTTGCCCTTAGTTTTGCTGCGTGTAATTGTCTTTGTCCTGCCTTTTGTATATGTCTCTACATCATTCTCTGTATTACTATTATTTCTATTCGTTAGTTTACCCGCATTTGCCTGTGTATTATTAAGTATATTTCTGTGTGTCCCACAACCAGTGTTCTTGTATTTGACAGCTGACTGAGGGTCATCAAATTCATCTCTCATATTGGCAGTGTCACCCTGTGTACTACAACCGCCATACTGTTCCACTGTGTTTACATCCTCAGTGTTACAGCCGACATACTGTTCCACTGTGCTTACATCCTCAGTGTTGACAATCACCTCACAGCTGATGCCCAGACCACTCCAGTCACAAAGCTCTGTGGTCTCCACACACCCCACAGTGGCAGCACTGACTGAGCTACCACTCCAGTCACACAGCTCTGTGGTCTCCACACAGAAACCTAAACCAGTATCAACCAGAAAACCCTCACCACTCGGGTGTCCAGGTATATGTACAGAGCTTGAAACAGTCGAGTACTGGTCAACAGTATCCTTGGAATAGTTATTGAAGTGTTTTATTCTACTGATGATACTTGTAAAGTTCTGATTACTGCTCCTTGTAGTACTGTCATTACTTGTACTACAACTGGTTTCAGTACTGTAGCCATACGGATGAATATTTCTGCATTCTTTATCGTTACAGACACTGTTAGTACAGGCAGCACTGTAGTACTGCTCCGTGGCAGTACTGTCTGCGTCAGTACAGTACTCTGTATCACTGTTCATGTAAGTATTTATATCGTCCACTGCTCTGACCTGTAGAACTCTGTAACAGTACAAAATATAACAACACAATCAATATATAACATAAGGAATCCATCTTCACCTGAAATATAATGTCAACAAAGTAAAAGATGAAAACCAACTTCAAAGTCAGTTGTTTCAGCCTGAGGCAACATCGGTGACGAGTGATTTTTGAGATTTGAACCGTGAACCTTTGAATCTTAAATCTATGAATCTTGAGCCTTTAACATTGAGAACCTAGACCAACCAATGACTGTACGTATTAGTAAAAGGCGACTAACGCAGAAGATACAGCGAATATCAGGCTACACTACTCTACCCTTCACTGTTCAAGAGTTTCTGCAACTTAGTAAACAGTCGACTATATAAGAGTTGTTGATTGATTGACACCTGACAAGCTCTGTCCCTATGTCATTGATTGACACATGAACCACACAGCACTTACCTGACAAGCTCCGCCCCTATGTGCATGATACGCCCAGACTCGTCCATATGAAAGGAGCATTTGTCTGGCTCAAAGCTGGAGGGCATTCCTGCAGCACTGCCATACAACAGCTTGCCTTCCTCCAACTGTAACACAACATAACAAAAACTACTCGATGTGACAGATCATCATATATTATCTTGTTAAACAAGTATTTCTGTAATCTCTGATTGTACATCACCGAATACTTTAATGAACAAGAAATGACTATGGACATACACCTAAATCAACAACTTTCTTGTTTTAAAGATATTGAAGTGAAATTTTGTTATATTGATCAGAAAATTATTGGTAGGCCCTCATCACTACATATTTTACAAGAATTGATTAACTTGGTACGATTTTATTGAAATTATCCTCAGTGTTCACCACCGTGTAGCATAAAAATAGTTTTAAGAATAAGACTGACGACCTAATTAAGTTTGGTCGGGGTTTGAAATAAGCTTTTAGCTTTCTCCCTTGTTACTGCTACCTACGGATTAGTTGAATGTCGAGCGTGCCATGATTGAGTGTTGGTAGCAGATCTGGTAAATATTGCTAAATACCTATAGGATATAAATCTAGCCCAGAGAGCTGAGAGATATAAATCTAGCCCAGAGAGCTGAGAGATATAAAGTAGGTCATGAGCTCTTGCTTACCAGTTCACCAGAGCTGAAGAGATGCACAGAGAACAGATTGTAGGAGTGGAGAGGTGAGACAATGTAGAGCCAGGGTATACCTCCCATGTTCAGAGCATGGTCCTGACACTGGACCTCAAACAATACAGGTGGTCTATCTACACATACACACACATAGAGAGAGACATAGAGCCAGGGTATACCTCCCATGTTCAGAGCATGGTCCTGACACTGCATCTCAAACAATACAGGTGGTCTATCTACACATACACACACAAACACATACAGTACACACTCACAATGGATACACACTATGCACTGTGTGTGAGATTACACACATGCAATGCATGAAATTTGAAGTATTTGTATGCATTGAAAGAGGTGTATTGTGTCATGTGTTTGGTCAGAGCAAATTTAATATCATCATTATTATCACTATAAACTCTTACCATTCATCTGTATAGTGCACCAGGATAGGTCATCTGTGAGACATGATGCTCCTCCCACTACCTGTGTGCTGGACCAATGAGGTGACAGCATGGGAGTGGTTTCAGATTGATTGACAGGTGGTGAAGGCGTATGATTGGCCAGTATATGATCGAGGCTGTATATTCTCACAACAGAACGTTGATGTTTGACTACGAGACAACCGCTGCAGGCCAAAGCATCGACCACATCTGAGCCGAATACCTTAACAACAGAAATACAACAAATACAACTAGGTACCTCCAAACCCCCGCAGTACATATTAATAAGGTTTAAATAGATATTAAAACAACAAGTTCTACCTACATGTAGGCAATGTTTCTATTAACCTAGAGTAACTATTGTTTACAAATCCTAAGCCACACCCACTGCAAGTTAAAGGATTTTTAAATGATCTTCATGGCGCTGAAGAGATAGGAAAAATCTCACCTGATGTCCTCAAAACTTTGTTTAAGTCACCGCTTATAACAGATTTGACATAAAGACCCCACAAGTGGTCTATCATATATTACAATAGATCGGCTATTCCAGAAATAAAAGAAAAGGGTATAGACATTTTAAAGTTTTAAATGCAAAAACGAGCGACTTCAATGACAGAAACAGTACTGTTGTGACTTTTAAAAAGTCCTCTTAAGAGCTACCTAAGCTGATGAAAGTAATAATAGCGTACGCTATGGATCTCGCCAGAAGGCGAGATACCTGAGATTCGTTTCTAAATTTGGCTACCCAGTGAAGTCATTTAGTGCGTATCTTGGTAAATGTACACAGACAGCTTGCTTTTATAGCAATGGAGAGTAAAGTACTTAGCAAAGGCTTACAACTCGAGGTCTTCACTGGGCTTTGAACCCGCGACTTCATGACTCAGAGGACGCCGTGCCGTCATTAGACCAAGGAGGCTCTCAGTGGTCTAAGAATGAATGGGAGCCGATGAATGGTGAGTCAGATCTGTCAGTCACACAAGTCAGCGTCACGTATGATGCTACGCAACAGATCTATGCGGCTCTCTGATTGGTGGAGAGAAATTGCTTTGGAATGAATTGGGTGGGGCCAATTCAACGGCTCAAGGTCAATACTGACTTACAGACTTTCTGATCTCCAACAGAGCACAGGCCTTCAGAGGCCAAACATCAAACAGACCAATAGCCATCAAGATATCATCAGCAGGTCGACCAATGGCGAGAGAGCTTGCATTCACAGCCCGGCGTACATTAGAACGAGGTCCTCTGTACACACAGTGAGTGGAGACAATGGAAATCCTTTGTTCTTCTTCCACCCAACCAATACTTCTACACATACACACACACAAACACACACATACACCTGTACCCAACCAATACTTCTACACATACACACACATACACCTGTACCCAACCAATACTTCCACACATACACACACATACACCTCCACCCAACCAATACTTCTACACATACATACACACACATATACCCCTACCCAACCAATAATTCTACACATACATACACACATACACACATATACACCTCCACCCAACCAATACTTCTATACATACATACACACATACATACAAGCACAGACGCAGCCATTGAGAGATTTCTTAGCTGTGACAATGCTATCTGTATGACCAAGTGGTCTCTCAAATTCCAGACTTGCAGAAGTCCAGACTGAAACACCAGTTGTGGCCTTTAGCCGCAGGGCTACTTGACTCTCTATTATCCGTTTAGCGCTATTGCAGAATTTCTAAGTTCTCAGCGATTGATAAATATAGTGTTTGGTAATTGATTGACACTCACTTGAACTTGTACCTGGAGCCCAGACAGAGCCTGTCAAGTAGAGCCCCTGTCTCATAGTCCAGCCGACACAAAGAGTTGTCAGCTCTCAGAGCTAACAGAGAGGCCTTGCTTACATCTGATCCACCCTCTGGTATACACTCCTACACAATCAATCAATCAATCATCAATCTATCAATCAATCAATCAATCAATCAATCAATCAATCGCACAAAGAGTTGTCAGCTCTCAGAGCTAACAAAGAGGCCTTGCTTACATCTGACCCACCCTCGGGTATACACTCCTGTACAATCAATCAATCAATCACTATGTTCTATTAATAGAGAGGCTTTACCAAACCCTCAAACAGTCTTGGCACCCCCAAAGTAAAAAATAACAATGACAAAACAAACAATTCTTGAAATCAAGCAAAAATTAAAATGTTAAATAAAGGATGAAAGAAAGGTTATTCCCATGTTGGGGAATTTCAGAATTGTCCAACAGATAACCGTACGCGTTTTGCTAAGCAGATCAAAGTTGCTATTTGGGATGGCAATGAAAAAATAACTATGTAACTTTCCTTGAAAAGGGCAACATTGAGATGTGAAAATGGTAAAGCCTTTGTGGTGAGACCAAATTGTTGCGTTGATCGATGGCGTGCTCAGGAAGCGAGATATCTGAGTGTTAAGAGATTATTGCCTTGAACCAGCCACCTGGCAGAGCACTGATATATAGATAGAAGCCTACCAGAGCACACTGGCTGATATATAGATGTATAGATACATAGATTCATACCAGAGCACACTGGCTGATGATATATATAGATGTACATTGTATATATATATATATAGATAGAAGCCTACCAGAGCACACTGGCTGATGCAGCAGTCCTCTATCTTGTCAGTCTTTCTGTTGTGGTTCACAAGTCTGTACTTGAGGGTCGGCTCCGTCAACCTACATACACAGTGTTACACACAGACAACAATACACACACACTGTCACACACACATTAGAATTTACACATATCCTATACAATAATTTCCTTAAACCGTTACGTAGTAATAATACATTTAGAAATATTGATAAGTAGAAATGATACAATGAAATAATACATAAGTATAACACATGGATAGACAACAGAAATAACTGTTAGAAACTAAGCAGAGTAAAATGTCAGCTAATTGTCAGATTGTTCTCACTATAACAATTAGCTGACATTTTACTATTTGATTTATAAGTTTTATTTCTGTATTTAAAGAGGATTTAACATCCGTTCTCTCATCCGACGGTGATGTCAGGGCCGTCAATACCAGCAACAGCTGTAAGGCTGTAGGCTAAGTTTAGCGTAAGTGTTCACATCACAAGAAGTCAAGGCAGTGTTATTTAAGTTAACTGTAACTGTAACAAAAATGGCTAACTAACTGAAAAGTTAGGCTCAGTTTAATAATAACTTTAACTAATATAAAAGTTTTCATAAATAACTGTAACAGAAATAGTAACATTTCAGTTACTATATCCATTACAGTTATTTATGAAAACTTTTATATTAGTTAAAGTTACTATTAAACTGAGCCTAACTTTTCAGTTAACTTTTCAGTAACTAATAGCTAAATGCTAACTGAAAAGTTAATCTTGGCTGCTTTTATGGTTGAGTTTTTATTTATTTTCTTAAATTTTAAATGCTTTGAGTGGTAACAGTGTCCAAATGCTTACTGTGATTTTAATTCCTTTCTGGAGGCATTGTTTGTGGTTTAATAATTTTACTGGCCAAGACTGGTTTTGTCAGCCTGAC
>JAQFZF010003019.1:0-11762 GCA_034695365.1 Enchytraeus norvegicus
GATGTCAGATCCCATCCGATCCGGATTAGAGCAGTTTTTAGCACAGAATTATCATTTAAATTATGAATATCACTAAAACCTATAAGGGCCTATTTGTTTACAAACAAAGATCTGCTTATCTATGGTCTGTCAGGCTACTGTCTTTGTTTACCTGTGAATTCAATAGGTTTTAGTGATATAAATTCATAACTTAAATGATAATTCTGTGTTTAAAAACTGCTCTAATCGGGATCGGATGGGATCCGACACCAAGTTTTATCAATTTCCTGTCGGATTAATGAAATCTGAAAAGCTGCAAGCTAGGAAAGTTACTGTACATTAGCGGAAAGAATTGGGATCCTAACTATGGGAACGAGCATATCCAGCGTTGGGGGGGTCCGAAAAAATTTGGACTGCCATATTTTGGAAAAATTTCTGTCATACCTAGAAAATACACAAATAATAGTCACACACTCACAATATCACATAAAAATCTTCATAAAATTCACTTTGATGCCAAAATATCTCACATTCTGGGTGGGTCCTCCTTGGGGTCAACAGATACTCCGACCCCCGCCCCCCCATCTGAAACTTGTGGGGGGGGTCCGACCCCCGGACCTCCCCCCCCAAGATTCAGATTTTCCATGATAGAGCACCTGCTGCTACTAACTACCGTAATACTTCAGAATTTTTGTGCTAGTAGACAGCCCGATGGTACGCTATAAAGTCGTATCCTATCAATAGATATCTTAACGATGCTTACCTTGCATGTCATTTAGAAGGCCAGAAAAGCCTTTATGACTATATTTGGCATTATTTACAGCAAAACCAATGTTGTGTTGTCAAGCAAAGCATGACGGAAGTAGAATTACCGCTTTTCTGAAAATTCTCAAATAGTCTCCTATTAAATTCACAGGTAAACAAAGAAAGTAGCCTGACAGACCATAGATAACCAGATCTTTGTTTGTAAACAAATAGGACCTTATAATTATTATCTGGAGAAATACATTTGATACGCTCATTGTATTTCTACGATGAGCGTATACTAGCTAGCAATATGTGCAGTCGCCAGAGCGTGTCTTAGTAACTGTACACCGACAGCTGCTATTATTGCAAGGGAGAGTAAGTAAGCAACTTTTAGGCTGAAACTCAAAGGTCTCAAAAATGTAACATTGAACCCGCGGCAGAATTGCCATTTGTAATATATTTTACTTATCTCTAAATATAGTCAAAATTCCTGTCTCACCCTAATCCTGACCGTAAAAAGTAGAGAAAAAAAGTAGAATGACAAAAACAATGAAATTATATATTACAAATAAATATATTACATAGGGCAATATAGCGAATCCGCGACACCATGTTTCTTGGGCCGCTGTGCTGGCACTGGACCATATCACTTCTTCGTTGTCTAATGGATTTGTAATTCTATGTAATCATGCCTATATTATAGTGGCAGCCTATATAATACTGTTCTAATATTAAAACAAATAACTGTTACCATGATAACTTCTGAAGGATTGATTCATCGTGACAATGCCACCTCCACTGTCATTGCTGCACAGGGATGTTTCTAAAAGCATGACAAAAGTTTATTGAAGTTAGTATACAACAGCAATACATGAACAGAATGCATACATACATTTGTTCCATTCAACAGCCTCTCTAAGTATCATATCTTATCGGGACATGGTTTTCACAGAATTGTGTCCGATGTTGTGAGACCAACACCGTTATACTTTGTATCCTCTGTTCAGGTCATTGATTCTTGACCAATATTCTCTCAGGACGTACAACTCCATGTAGAGTGTACAGAGCACAAGTGTGTTAAACGCTTCCTGTCTGTGCCTTCACTGAGTTCACTCCGCTCTTATTATAGTTTATAATTTTACTTCACTCTTATGTGCCTCAGCCTTTTGACGTCTCTAATATCGTTGTCAGATGATGAAAAGGAAGTTCAACCAATATTGTATTTCATTTTACTCGCCTGTATTCTAGCAGTAAGCTTTTGCATTCCTTCTCTCAAATTAAAGTGTCCAATTATAAATCAACATATAAAACAAAACCAGAAAGATATTTATAAATAAAGATTTTAAAATATCCAATCTAAATGAATGATAGGCTTACCGTGATGCTCTAATTTGTACATGCCGATCATTACTCAAGTAATCAGTCAGATAACATTTAAATCTGAAAGTCATTCAATAATTATTTCTGTCAGTGACATTTTAAACTAGCTAAAAATAGCCTGATGGGTCCATATTTAACCATAAGAACTGAATTTGAGTAAAACAATCTGGTTAAAGGCGTGTCATCATTTGACGACAATAAAGGGCCGCTCTTACTAAATCTGAACTTCAAGATCATGCGATCTCTCCCCCTCTAGATACAGTGCCTTTTCAGGACGTAGGTGATCATGGTTTTATACTAGAGTCAATCCTTTTATCAATCTATTCAGTGCACAGGTGACAATAGCCGTTAATCTAGAGGCAAGGTCCCCTGCCTCAATTTATATTCATTGTAAACATGCGTCAGACCCGTGTTAACCTGTGCAATATTTTTCAGGAGATCACCTACTTCGTACTAATTGATTCTGATTAGGCGATCCACGAGGGGATGGAGGACTTGGTTGGCCCGTTGTACATCCGAGATATTACTCTCTGATTAAGTCAACGGGGTATAGAAACAGACAGTGGTATTATAGCAGTACATAGTAATACCGCTGTCAACTGAAGTGTGACGATGTCTTGTTCCCACTTGTGAGCAAAAGTCAACACCGAGAAATTTTTCCCATGTATTCATGTCATCCTCTACATCTGGTTGAAGTTCCTCGCCATAAAAATCAAAGAAAACTGATGACGTCATAGGATGCGTGAGAGTGACGTCATCAGTAGGAGGCGGAGTCTGAGGAGGAGATGGAGCTATAAACACACAGGGTCGTCGCTGATTGGTTGATGGGCGGGCTGATCTCAAGGTCGACCCAATTGACCTTGACTCTTTAGAACGGTGTCCTGTTCATAATGAACGTATAAATGATGAGTCAACAATGAGTCAACACTTAATCAACACTTAGTCAGCAATAAGTCAACAACGAATCAACGCAACACTGAGTCAACACTGAAGCAACACTTAGTCAACAATAAGTCAACAATAAATCAACACTGAATCAACAATGAGTCAACAATGAGTCAACAATGAGTCAACAATGAGTCAGCTATAAGTCTCTCATCTAACCTACTCTTAACAGAGTAAATGAAAATGAAACCATTAATGAAAAATGAAAAAGAAACTAAAAAATTAACATTTAGCCAAAAAGAAAGCTTCGAAATAAACAGCATCAAGAGCAGGATATTAAGTGAAAAGAGGCAGCCAGGATGAGTAATTCACAAGTAGATAAGTTTCGTTAAAGTGATAACTAAAGGTATGTGCGATAAAAAATAATAATGAAATAACGCCCGTGCACAGATGAAGCTTTTGAATCAACAACAACAACAACGCAATTAGAATACTACCATCATCAATGACAACATCGATCACTATGAGAAGAAGAGCCAAACTGATATGCAGCAAAATAAATGTCCAACGGTGCAAAGTCAAAAAACCAGAGAAAATAAGAAAAACACAAAATGAAAAAAGGAATGGACAATGGAAAGTCAAATAGACATGAAACAAAGCGTCCAAGCCGATGTGGTAGCCTAGATCTCCGCCAGACTGGAATTTGAGTGACCAATTGGTCCATTATAGAGAAATCAGTGGCACATGTCCATCAACTCTCCACTGCCGTATCTGCTTTAGTCGCCTCTTACAGTTGTCGGTGGGATCAATTCTCAATTTTCCCGAGCCTATTAGTTATTTTCCCGAACCCACTTGGGGTACTTCTACTCTTCTCTTCTGCTATTGGGCCTAATAATTAATGTGACGAAGCTAAATCCTTTATTAACGTTTCAATAATATATAATTTGCAACAATTAATTTAATTCTTAATATAACTTAAAATACCATTAGTCTAGAATTTACTCTCTTTCATTGCACTGCCTGATTGCAAATCATAATGCCATAATGCCAGATGGCAGTTATATGCCTAAAGCATATAACACTAGAGTTTGTATGCCATATTTTCCTAGAGATAATTCTATTTTCTGAGGGGTCTCTTTAACCAGTGACTGCGTTCGTCAGTTTCCACGAAACACGTGCAGCTTTCGGTTGGTCTGTTCTTAAGATGGCCGGATGCAACACGATTCTGAAATTAACTTTTTAATCAAAATGATATATCTATAAACAAAACTACCTTTTGGCGGTTCAGGTGCGACTCTTTTCTTATTTCTCCGTGGCGCCATTGGAGGCATTCTGTCATCAACTGACCTCGGCGAATCGCTCGATTCGCTTTTATTCCCAATCGTGACGTCATTAGCCTGCAGCACAACCGTACATTCTGATTGGTCTGTTGACTGCATTGACGCACACGTGACGTCACCGCTAGCCACTGAGATGACATCATCTGAACTGATGACGGACTGAGAACGCTTGATCATGCCGCCATGTTGTGACGTCATCATGTCGTCAGAAGATTCCAAAAGTGACCCGCAGGAGTCATTGAAACCGCTGGAAGTTGATCGGAGCGTGTCCTGGCCCTCTGTTGTTATCTGTTCGTCGGACTCGATAAACTTCTCGGAATCTGCCGGAAGGTTTAAACCTGGAACTGTTTGATATTCTGGACTTCTACTGTTAGCTTCCAGAGCAAGGTCGGCACGTGGAGGTATGCTATCCCAGGACGAAACTGTTTTTGAGTTATTTTGAGACGATGGGTTTACGTTTTTCTCATTTCTATTCACAAGCTTGAACTCTTGCATTTCAGAATTATCCACTTCAATATCACAGTTTTGATTATCAGTCACATTATGCTTGTTTTCAGCCGCGTCCATAAAATGTTTGAACATGTTATCCACGTAGGAGTTATCACTTTGTGAAACTGGTGAAGAATTAAGTTCTTCAGATTTATGTCGAAAAGTTTCTTCAGTCTCAAAGTTATTACCGGTACGATGTGAACTCATTTCAGACTTATTACTAGTAGGAGATTTACCAAGAATGTTTTGCACAATTTCTCTCTGTTGTTTTTGGAGCTGCTCAAGAGTTAGTATCTTAGAGGTGCTTGGTTTGTGCCCCGACTCAGAATTAATATCAACTTCCACACCTTTCTTTGCAACAAATTCTCCTGTCATATCCTGGGATTGACTTTTAAAATTAAACAACCCTCGTAAAGACTTTCCCTTTGATAGCGAACCTTCAGTCTTTGTTTTTGATCGTACAGAAGGTGTTGGTGGTTTTTGATTAATCTTTACTTTTGAGCCCTTGCTTACAGAGGTGAAGAGCCTGCCTTTAAATGGATCGCTAGTAACATCACATCTGAGGTCTGTCGCTGATGAAGAGAGCTGCCTCTGTTGGGAACCCATCGCTCCAGAACCTGGAACAGGTGAAACAGCAGTCTTCTTAGAAGATGAACCAGAATTATGACTAACTGATAGCGATTGTGATGATGACGACAATGATGACGTCATAGAGTAATTAGACAGTCTGTTTTTCTGCTGGGCCTGCCCGTAGTTTCCCCCTACCCCTGCCCCCTCCACTGACCCTAGGCTGGCCCGGTGCCTGCCCCTCAGCAGCCCCCGCCAGCTCCCACCTCGGGTCACGGGTCTACCGGGGTCAGAATCTGGGTCAGGGAGGTACTGGACCTCATTGATGGACTGAGAGCTCGAGGAATTGTGGTCAATCTTCTCCTCGTTCTTCTGGATCTGAATACAGAAAAAAATCACAATATTAATTTATAGAAAAATCATCTGAGAGACAATTACTAAAATATTAATAATATTTACAAAGCCCGTGATCTTATGCAATTATACATCCCAAGACATTTAAAAGATATAATAATAAGATTCACTAATAAATTAATATAATTTATACTATATAGTATATAAAGCAACATTAATGTTACAGGTCTACTTTTATTACATTATAGGTAAAATAGTAGATCAAACCAAGACTAAACTTAACTTTTGAAAATCAAGACTAAACTTTTAGATACCTACATGTAGTCCATTCATTGAAATGATAAGGTACTAAAAATAGACACAGTTGCTCAACTATAGCTGAACGTAATTGGCTTCATAATGCTTTGAATATAAAATAGATATCAATATCACCCAAAGAATCCGTCTCATATCATAAATGAAACGCCAGTTATCATTTTAGTGGCATATTAATATTATTAACACAAGACGAAATAATACAGTAGAATGCAGTGGAATGGAGAAATTCAATTTAATTACGCAAGCAGTGCAGTAATTGACATGGGCTATATTTTTGCTGCCACGTTAACTTTTATTGCCCAAACGGAACAAATTTTTAATTGGTTAATTGAACATGACAAGTCATGATTAGCTGACATAAACAATATTTAGTTTACACGCTATTGCATAAATTGGAACAGGAAATATATAAATATATATAAACAGCTGCAACGCAACCGAAGTCCTAGTACTCTCAATATTATATAATTTTTGGTCATTCGAAAGAGCAAAGTAAACCAATAGACATGGTTGCAAAGTAGGAGAGAGACGATATACCGCAAAAGCGAACTGTACTAATGGTTTGGAACTGTCTGCCTGTAAATCTGCGGGACTCGCAACGCTCATTACCATGTTTTCAAAAAAGACTAAAGATTGTATTATTCGATCGAGCTTATAATCAATTGCACTAGCGCTACTGTGGCATATCGCATAGAGCGGTGCTTAATAAATCTCCTTATTATTATTATTATTATTACTACTACTGTGTCTACAAGGTACAGTTACAGACGATCACATCAAGATTTGATATGCTGTACCTGTACCGCGTCCGTTAAGGCGCTACCGGTATGTATCCGTTCTACTTCTAGTACATATTTGCAATGCTAGTACAGATCTGCAACCTCACCACACAACCCACAACCCTAACAAATCTGTACTAGATTGCAAATCTGTACTACAAGTAGTATAAAAGCTACCGGTATAGCATATATTTAATGTTTAAATATATCCGATGGTTCTCTCCATGACAGATGATAGTAACTGTTGTGTTACAGGATTAATCCTTCACAAATCCTTCTGGTGATTGTATGTGACCACGTCTATAATAGCAGTCACGATTGTGTGATTGTGTGAATGGCATTAGTTGTGTGATTGCTATCATTGCTTGCAAGTGCACTGTGCAAGTGTGTATTGTGGACTGTGTACTATGCAAGTGTATGTGAATGTGCGTACTGCATACTGTGTATACTGTGTACCATGCATGTGCGTACTGTGTACTGTGTATACTGTGTACTACGCATGTGTGTACTGTGTATTATGCATGTGTATATGTGTACTATGTATGTGTGTACTGTGTATATTGTGTACTATGCATGTGTGTACTGTGTATACTGTGTACTATGCATGTGTGTACTGTGTACTGTGTACTGTGCATGATTGTGTGTATTGTATCAATCTGTATGTTCAAATGTGCACTTTTAAAGTTTTCATGCATAATTACCAATCAATCAACAACTTCTGTACAACGCGTTCTTAATTAGGTTTCAGAAGCGCTTTGAACCGTGAATGTCATAGTAGCCTTGCCTGCATTATGTCACAGCCGATGTAACGAGGAGTTTGAGTATTATTGGTTGTAGACGTCCGCAGGGGCGCCGGAACTGGAGGGGGAACCGAATATTTGCCCCCCCCCCTCCCCCGACCACAGAGACGTTTCAGCGCCCCTGGACGTCCGTACTTATAAGTTATAACTGCAAGTAATAAGAATAAAGCTAGCGAAAAAATACTTAAACCGACTGCATGTTACCTTTCTATACGAGAGAATAGATGGCGAAGGAAATAATGCAGATATTGCATAGGTGTTATGAACATTGTGGTGTTTTGTTGAGAGGTTCGACTGTAGCCCGAGGACAATTTTTTCTATCATTTTCATTACTTTGTACATTCATTTTATCATTTATGGTTAGGGTTCGGAGTGGGGAATGGTAGTAACTAATTCTAATTTTAAGAAATTGCATATTCTTTCAGTTTTTGTCATTTCCTGTGTTATTTTCTGCGCCAGCAATTCTCACGTGTAGAAAGTTAATATGCAAACCAACTGATAGTGGTATAATAAGCAGTAACATTTCTAGTTTGTCGCTGTTTAACTCGTTGCTGAACGTGATAGTTATGTCGGAATTTGTGTTTGGTACTGTCATCTATCAGTGTACTTGAGATAGACATACTAGCTCTGTAACACATTCTCTATAATTGCTGACTATCAGTATAGTAGCAATTACAATACTTCATAGGCTACATTATAATTATAGGCACGCATAGGCCAACGCTTCATAGGCTACAATTATAATTGTAGGCACGCATAGGCTAACAGCTTTTTCTCTAACACGCTCTTCGCACGGGTGATAAATTTTCATAGCACTGCTTCCAAAACTGCTCATGTGATCTACAAACTCGCTATACAAATAGAGTAGCCTACTGTTATAAATGATAGAGTAGCCTACTGTTATGGTAAAGTAGGCTTACACCTTGTAGGCATATTTCAATGCCTTGTATTCATGTTTACTCTAACGCGCAGTGGCTCAAATCTGTCCCATTTGTATCCTACTGCCTAGCGTGCCTATAATATAGGCCTACATGTTTTATGGTGACATTTCACAATACCGTAGGCACGCAAGGACAATGTAGTTGTTTCCCTTGCCTAACGGGGCTTGTCAACAGACCAGCTGCAACAGTCAATCATTGTCAATGTTATTGTCAGGTCTAACCGAATATAATAATGAGCGTAGTGCAATTAAAGAGTAACATAACATTTAATAGTTTCAATGACAGTCTTGTATCTAAGAGACTTTGTTAGCTTTTTTTGTTTCATTATTTCCTTAATTTCCTTTTATTAGAAAATAACGGAGAAGTCATTTAAGTCCAGTCAAAATGTGAACAGTGTACAAAATACTTTAAGTTTATAATTCAACACAATCAGGAAATCAGAGATAGGAATTGCTAAGAAATTGCTGTGATGTAAATTTCAATAAGCCACAAGTAGGCCTACATCCATGAGCCACATACCTTTGGCAGACGATGAAAAGGTTTTTAAATTGCTATTAGAAAGCAAAAGGGTAAATTAACGTCAGATTCACGTCAGAGTAACGGCTACATCAATGACTGATGAGCCCTGTAATTCGAACCCTGAACATATGGAACCAGAGTCGGACACTTAACCGATGTTCAACTGGCATAGTCGATTACAGATGATGCATGGGATCCTAAATTCACATGGATTGTTTGATTGATTGATAACATCTGAAGCTTACACGTTTGCATCATAAGTCATATTAATATCTCAAAGTTGCAATACATCGTAACCAGGATGAATAATTATAGCCCCTACTTCGATTTAAATGAAATGTTGTCTTAAAATAAACAGGTCTTTTATTATTTACTCGAAATTGCGAGTACATTGAAAGAAATTGAGAAATAAAAAACGATAGCATTTTGACGATAGTTATCCTTACCGCTGGTTTTGTTTTCCAAGGTAAGAGTTTCTGAATGCTGAAGATGTTTTTATTTTTCAGCTTTGATTGAGCCTCCAACCTGCCAGCTTCTTCATTTGAAGTCCGAACATCCGTTCCCGTGTCCATGGAAACACGAAAATTATTTCCTCCATCCATCTTAATTAAGAGTGAAATAATGTGCTATGATAATATATCCGTAGAAATACAATAAATTGTAGCCGGTTTCCATGGTAAGTGCACGTATCTAATACAAGGTAAGAATTCCACCGAGTTTAGTAAATCGAAAACTGTCGTTGATAGCCATTGTCGGTAGGCCTGCCTACTGTAACGATAAGTGATGTAGTTGTAATTTGTAAATTTATTAATTAGTTTATTTTGTGCAAATCTTGAAATCTGTTACGATTCTGAAACAAAAACATAATTCCTTTTAAGCATAATTTTTAAAAAGTACACAACACTTGTAATCTTTGCAAGAACATTGAAGGTAAAAATAGTCTAGTCTGCCGTAGGCCACAAGATATGTGGCAAGACCTCCGCTAGTCTGGAATTTGAGATACCAATTGGTCTAATACAGAGAAGCCATGGCCCAGACGACTTGGATCTTCACTGCATCATCTGTAATCTGACATAGGCCTACCACATAAATGACAGGAGTTACGGTAGTAACTGAGCAACTGCAGGCGCGTCTATCCCTATACCTTCATGGCGCAGCCTGCGCCATGGAAGAAATTGGGGGGGAGTGGAAAATACTAGTAAATTTCTGAAATTGGGGAAAATATTGGAGTGGAAAAAATCAAGTATCCTTTACTCATAAAGAACTGAGAATGCAGTTTTTAAATAAGATACAGTTCCACTTTAGTGACTGTACCGTGGATTATCTAGAAAATGGGAACAAAATTTAGTTTGAACAGTCCAAAATTTCTTTTTGCTCGCTTCGCTCGCTAAGTTGGCTCGCTTTATTCAAGATTTTGCGCGGCGGGCAAGCGACATTTGTTCTGGGGTCGTTTCACTTTTGGTGTCAAATTTATTTTGGAGGGTCCTTGCGCCATAAAGTTGTTTTAAATTTGGGGGCGGACTGCGTTCAAACGGTTCAATAGGTTGGTGTTTCGAGTTCAGAATCGGCTTCCTCTAAAGGCACAAAGAAACTGAAACCAACGTTACACCAAGCTGTAGATTTCTACCCTTCACAGAACATTGGCCCTGTCGATACTGAAATTCAACAGGATATTATTGCTGTGCAATAGACACTGACATAAAACAGGTGAACTTAAATAAAAACGTCTGCGATGTTATTAAACCAGATCTAGCTAAAGTGACAGTACAGATCTATGTGTTTTACATTATTAGAGACTAGAAGATTTGACACATGTACGCCTGAGCATTCACACGCTAATTACCACACATGTCTTCACACTCTATGGTTGTTATGAGTCACAAACTAGTGGGCAATTAGAATAATTGGGCAGAAATGTCTGCTTAAAATAGCGGAAGTTATTGATTTCCTCTCTTAATTATATATTTTACATACTAAAACTGCCTACACTAAATAGGCTACTGTCTGATGAATATAAATAGTTTTACACACTCTTACATTAACAGAACCTATATCCTAGATGTTGAGCCCCTTAAGGCAATGAAACTGACGTTGAACCGAATGTGCATGTGGGTAGACTTACACCAAATATACTAATAATTTTGCATATTGAGTACGGATTAAAAATAACTGGATTAATGACACTTGAATCGAAGAAATAGAGGCGATCTAATTGAAACTTTCAAAATTATCATAGGATTCAGCAAAGTAGACTACAGTAAATGGTTTACATTATCGCATACTCATAGAACTAGAGGGCAGAGATATAAGCTGATTAAGTCTTAAAGTAAATTAAATGTTCATAGAAACTTCTTCAGTCAGCGTGTAGTGAATGCATGGAATAAACTGCCTACTGATGTTGTCAACATCAGTCAATATGTTCACAAATAGAGATGATAAGTATATATCTACTAAGGTTTAAATTAATTAATATTAAAATTAAAATAAACCAATAAAACCAAGGAGGCTATAATATACCTAATATATTTCGAAATCAAAATCAAATAGCGGTTTAACGTCCGGTTCATCATCTGACGACGATATCAGAGACGTCTCAGACAGCATATGCCATACCAGCTGGTCCACCCAAACGCAGCCGGAAAGTACATATGCTGAAAGAGAAAA
>JAQFZF010003020.1:0-11761 GCA_034695365.1 Enchytraeus norvegicus
AGTTAATAATGCGATTAATAATGTGTAAAGATGCTATAATAACATTGATCGATGACGTCGTGTATTGGACCTAATCTTGACACCTTTTAAACCTCCAAAATATTGGGTCATATTCAAACTACAATATCTTTCTAATCCCCTAACCGAATGCTTAGATTTTTTTACAGGGACATTTTAGTGTTCATTGTTGACATATTGTGCAATTTCTATGTAAATTGATTTCATATTGGCGAAGTTATAAACATTCAAAATAGTGTCATTATTTATGAGCCACGGTGTACAATGTTCGTTTATTTCAATTTAATCTGACAATCTTATAAGACATCAACTGACAATAATATTATGTCCATTGCACAATTTAATGATGGAGAAGAAACATGAACAAATATGACAGTAATGCACAGAACTTAGAGGCCTACAAAAGCACAATTTAATGATAATTAATTAACTGCATTATTGCCGTTGCTAACCGTTAAAAATAACCGTTGCTAACGGAATTGATGAATTGCTGTTTTCATTAATCCTTAGTTAGAGGTGTCAGTTCGATTATCCATTCTACCAGTTCAGCACTGTTCGCTCTTTAACAAGGATTTTATGCAAGGATACCCTCTTTGACAAGTATTTTATTCACACGTATTATAATGTATAATTAATTATCCATAAATCAGTCATTAAATAAATCAGTCAGTCAATGAGCAGCTTTTATATAGCGCACTCTTAACAGTTACTAAGCTGAATTGTTTGAAGAACCCTGCTTTGTTCCGAATCTACTGTCTCCTGCCTTCAAGCCAAGCATGCTACTGCTATAGACTGTCTGAGTGAGGCATTTATATACGTAATAAAAAGTTGTGAATTGGTTAATTAATTGAGTTACACTACAATAACTCAATTATAAGTAAATAATGATTTCAATCAGTCAAATTTTGCTTTTAGCAGCTAAAATTTAAGTCTGTGAAATAACACAAATTAACTCAAATACGAACAAATTAAAACTTACCATATTTCTGGTCCACTCGGTCTCCTAACAAATTCGGCTCGAGGGTAAACCGGATGTATAGAGTCCGAGACTAGCAGGGATAGACTTGGGGATTACGATCCACAAGATCTCGCAGACTTGTGCAACAAACTCTTCTTCCTTTTGTCACTCCGAGAGCTGGGCCTGCTGCTGATCTGTGGCAGAATAGTGAGATTTCAAAAGAGGGCAGGGCCGAAAGTAAGGTGCAGTACTGCGCTAAGTGTGCAGTGAGAATTTGAAATTGCGCAGTGAAGAAATAGATTCTGCAGTAAAAAAAGTTACTGCACACACAGCGTCTGAGTGTCACTGACCATACAGTAGATTGTGTCAAAAATGTGCTAAAATTAACAAACAATTGTTGAAATTAAGGACTCTTCGATGCTCCGTCCGAAAGTGTGCAGTATGCTTTCTTTCTTATTTTAGGCCCTGAAAGATTGGATGTGAAAAAAATTCACTGAAACTTTAAAGATACCTACTTTAAGAGCATACCAAAAAGGTTCGAATAGACCCCTCCAGCATTTTGACGTCTGAGACATGGGACGTATCGGTTAAGCATCTCTATCGATCAATTAGAATCCTGAATTTGTCCGTCGCCGATCAGAATGAGAAACCGAAGTTAAACTCAACTTTAGCTTTTAGAAAGTGAAAGAAATGTCGAGATTTTTAAGGGGGTTCAACCCAAAAACCCTTGAAACCCTTCGCAGCCTCAAATACGGAGCCCGAGCTTGAGCAGCTGTAGCTTCAGCTGCTGGAATCGTTCGCTAGAATCGAGCAACTGTAGGCTTTAGCTACTAGAACCATTCAGCTGCTGCCTTAGCTACTGGAATCATTCACTAGAATCGAACAGCTGCTGGCAGAAGTTATTGCTTTCACGATGAAAACTTTGCAGCTGCTTCAACATAGGGGTTGCCTTTAACTTTCGTCTTGTTATTCTGAGAAAATAAATTTTATTGTAAACCAAATTAATAACTGAGCAGATTTTTAGCCCTGCTGATTTGAAATTCTGTTGTCTGGCTGAAATATGTTACCTAGGCTAGTATACATGTATGGTGGTCTTAAATTGTCTGCATGGAGCGATTCAGAGAAAGAGAGTAAGGGGGGGGGGAGCTCCCCGGAGATCAGAGAAGAGAAGAGAGTGTGGGAATTAAAAATAGCACGATATATTTGTCTTTTCCACAGAGCGGAAGAGAGTGTGGCAATTGAAAATAGCACAATAATATTTGTCTTTTTTCTTGGAGACTCAGTAGAAAGAATTACTGAGTCTCCATGGAAAAAAGACAAATATTGTGCTATTTTCAATTCCCACACTCCCTTCCCCTCTGTGAAAAACTTTTTTTCTTGGAGACTCAGTAGATAGAACCTTAGAGATCTGTGTTTGTAGACGATGGCTGCTGCAGCTAAGTTTAACGTCTGTTTCCCTATCCATGGATGCTGTCGGAGACGGAACTAATTATAATAGACTACAAAATGCAAACTAATTGAAAAATCAGTTTTGAATATGATCAATCAGTAGTTACATTTTTGTATTGGCATTGGTATAGTAGACGGATACAAAAGCGATGTCAAATGGCGTGAAGAATTACAATATCATCCAGTCTAAGCATCATTTCAAAACTCAACACCCGCATTAGAATTCTTAATTGAATATAAAAATTATTTTAAAAGTTAAAGTTTTAATACATAAGACATTCCCATCGTAGTCCTGCGTTTGTAGTTATCAGGATTCATGAACTCTCATTGCAGCAGCCGGATATGTGCAAGGATGGGCTCCATACAAGGGATATAGGCAGCTGGGAGTGAGGCTTCTGGAAGATAGTAAGAAGACCCCCCCCCCCCCTCTCCCGACGCCCCCAACCTCTTAGTTTTCAAGCTAAACTGATTCTCCTGTTACGTAGCGCATGTTGCACGCTCTTATCTCTGTGCTTACGTATAATAACAGGAAGGGATATGCTCTCTCTCTCTCTCTCTCTCTCTCTCTCTCTCTCTCTTCTGTTGCTTTTCTCAGTTAGAAAGGTATCGTGTAGGACTACTATAGGCCCTGTAGCATCTTCCCTGTAAAACACAAATGGTAGCTTTAACCTTTGACCTCGGATGGGTTGTTCGCTTAGCCTTGAGCATTTTAAATGAGGATTAGTCAATGTTTTTATTCGTTTAATTGGCATAACATTTCCTGGGTCAGGAAGCACCAGATGCTTGTTTGAGACGCACACCACACCCACAGATACACATACACTGTCCAATCAATTTTTCGTAACTAACTGTGCTCCATATTACATAAAAAATTGCCAGTTCCAATACATCAAATTGTACTACACATTAGATAATGCATATCCTTATTGATTGGATCAATTTGTTAGTCGATGGAATGCTCATTTCTGTGATAGAAGACTGTGAATTCGAATAGGAACCTTGGACCTGCCATTTATCTGCACACTAGAGAGAGAAGGTGTGTGTGAGAGAGAGTGAGAGAGACAGACAGACAGACAGATAGACACAAATACAGACAGACACACAGACATACAGACAGAGACAGGGAGAGAAAGAGAGATAGAGGAGTGGGACTATTCTGACGTCCCTGACATCGCCTTCGGGTGAGGAACCGGACGCTAAATCCTCATTGTATTGTATTGTATTCTGCGAGAGAGAGAGAGAGAGAGAGAGAGAGAGAGAGAGAGAGATGCTGTACAGTGTGCATAGTTTAATATAATAAAAATATTTTAATATACCCGACAACATCTTTGGATGAGGAATCGGACATTAAACCTTAATTAGTTGTTATATATTATGTTGCGATATTGCCCATGATAATGTCGCATTGAAGTGTCTGTATACTTATGCATGTAAGTAGCCTATATCTGTCTGCAGGTATGTAAGTATGCCTATTGCCTATATATCTATCTGTATCGTTCTTCTTTCAGGTGTCCTGCCGGTTCCCGGCCTTGACGGTCATGGTTTTCCATAATTCTCGCTCTCCCGGGGTTCTGATCATTCAGAACTTCTACTAGTTCTACTTCAGAAGTTCTACTTCAGAACTTTTTCAGCCAATCACTGAGACTCTGTGTTGTTAGCATGTGCTTAACCTTCGCTCTATTCTGTGAAGACAGGCGTAACCATCGGTTTACGTCATAACTTAAGTTTACAGTAATCTTAAGCGAGACTACGGTACAGAATGTATATCAGGCTCAACACTCATCTCAAGCAAACAAACTCTGCTGCTGCTAATTTACACAACTTTATTATTCTGTTTTTTCAACGAGTTACCTATATATATATAAAGCCTAGTAAAGCCTTTTATTCCTCATACGTTAACTTGGCTCAACACTATGGAATTAAGTTCTAATTGAAATTAAAGTTCCACCTTCATTGATAATTTTGTGCTCAAATATAAAAAAATATTTACAGGATAGCTGGCAGTTAGAAAATAAATAGACTGTTATTAATGATATCAGTAGGCCATTCTGTTTACTGGTAGTTTTATTCATTTATTTATTCTACTATTATTTTCTGGCGTGGTCAGCTAGATAGGGCATTCTTGCTCACCTGATGACGGTCAGCACATGAGCACTATTTATTCGTTTATTGCTGATATCACTATTTATCTGCACCGTTAGTAATTGATACTTGTAATCTTGTGTTATCACTGTAATAAACATCTCTCTCTCTCAATCAACTAAAAATCAAATAACGGTTTACCGTCCGGTTCATCGTCTGACGACGATAGCAGGGACAATCTCTACTGCTTGTCAGATTTTATGTCTGTTCGTATTTTTAATGGCATTTTTAAATCATGAGTTATGAATTGAATTTATGATGAAGTTATCAGCAGCATTAGACTTTGTGACTCGCCGATGGAGATATAGCTATCCTACTTTTAATCCAGATCTGGTGGGCATTTGAACTCATGGTGGCATTTTCTTTCCCTAGCTTATTAAAATGTATATTTACTATCATTCGTCAAAGATATTTTTAGATATTAGACTTTACAGGTGTCTGTAATTCTGTCCAAGCTTATTTCTACTCAGTTAATATAAAGATTTATTTGGTTTATCGGTCCCAGCGCCTCTGAGCAATATAAAGGAGCTGTAAAATATCTACTTTGTATTATTTTGTTTTATATTAACGTTCTCTCTGCAACTTTTATGTACAATTCAGATTGGAAATCGACCCTTCGTTGGCTGCATCAGCAACTTCTACGTGACGACGTATCAGTTTGAAACTATTCAATTCGGAAATGAGTTAGTCAAGCTACAACTATTTTATTTCTATAAAGAAGTTAAATATATTTATTAGTATTTATTTATCATGCCGGCTGGTATACCCAAAACCAGTCAGAAAGGCGCATAATTATTATGATGAATGAGGAAATGGTCAAACACGGTGCATGTCCATTTATCAGTTTGTCAATTTATCAGTCCTCCATGTTTCAGCCCTGGCTTTCATGTGTATTACCTTGGAAGCAGGATACCAAGGGTTCGTGTCCCAGCCGTGTCCGTCTCTGACGGTATCCTTGTGCTACAGAAACAGACGTTGAACTTTTCTTTACAATTTTTACATTATCATCAGATACACTATGGAATTCCCTGTCACAGGATTTTCAATCTTGTACATGCATTACTACTTTCCAGGGGAAGCTCAAAACTCATCTCTTCCCACCTAAAATCTGTTCTAGAAGACTATCTTGCTTTGGATAACGGACTGTTTTGGATCTCACTTTCTGTTCGGTTTGTGCATTTCCATGAGTGTTCTGGTGGCTCGAGGTTGTCTGTAGTCGATTGATACGTCCCTGAGACTGACATCGCCTTCGGGTGATGAACCGAACGTTAATCCTCATTGATTGATTGTTTGATAATCTGTTGTTATAATTTAACTCTTTACAGTAAGCTGGTAGAGACGAGGGGGCTGAGCCCCTGCTCCTCACAGGTCATCCTAGCGTTGTAATGTTGTTACAGTAAGCTGGTAGAGACGAGGGGGCTGAGTTCCTCTCAGGTCATTCTAGGGTTATAATTAGGACTAGGATGTTCATGCACTAAAAAAGAGTGAAATATGCACTTAAAAGTGTGTATGTTATGCACCTCAATTAAGTGAAATATGCACCGAAAGAGCGTATGTTATGCACTCAAATGGTGAAATACTCACTAAATGCGGTAAGTTATGCACTCAAATGGTGAAATACGTACAAAAGCGGGTAAGTTATGCACTCAAATGGTGAAATACGTACAAAAGCGGGTAAGTTATGCACGCAAATGGTGAAATACGCACTAAAAGCGCGTGTGTTATGCACTCAAATGGTAAAATACGCAGCAAAAGCGCGTATGTTTTACACTGTCAAATGGTGAAATACGCACTAAAAGTGCTTATGTTATTCACTCAAATGGTGAAATACGCACTAAAAGCGCGTGTGTTATGCACTCAAATGGTGAAATACGCACTTAAAGCGTATATGTTTTACACTAAAATTGTGAAATGCGCACTAAAAGTGCATATGTTATGCCCCCAAAAAATATTGGTTAATATATGCACTTTCATGCAAAATAAAAGTATCACCAAACGTTGGGAAATCTGATGAGCTGCCCAGAACTTCAATCCTTTTTTGAAAAGGATGAAAGGAAAAGCATGCAATTGCATGAACATCCTAGCCCTAGTTATAATGTTGTTACAGTAAGCTGGTAGAGACGAGGGGGCTGAGCCCCTGCTCCTCACAGGTCATCCCAGGATTATATCTCAACTCCACCACCGCCTATGTGAGACTGACAGACTCGTTCAGCATCAGTCCACCGTTGTTTAGTCTTGTACCGGGGTTCACTGTGTCTATAACGTACCGCAGTACCTCACAGAACGGTACACTGTTCGTAGCCTGGAGGTCCTCTACTAGCTTCACAGTGGTACAACTTGTCAATGGTCAGGTTAGTTTGGCTGTACTTTGTGTTTATATTTAAAATAATACCATATATATCTGACTGGTTGATTTGATTACGTTTAACGTAATGTTAGAAGTTAATGTTCAGAAGTACAAGGCAACACAATTTTGCACAAGGCAAAATCAGAAGACTAAGTACTGGCAATAAAACACACGTTCATTGAACGCAAATGATGACATTGTATTAAAAAGCATTTAAAGTTTTCTTGTAAGCAATAGTTGATAATAAATTATGGTGTTGTTTTAAGCGCTAAAACGTAAGTGTCATAATGCATTCTAAAGAGGAAAACCAAGCATTATCATCTAGGTAAGTTGTCATGTTAATAAAAATTAAGTGACTCTATTAACGTTTCCTGTATATTAGCATTTGCTGTACTTGCTTTTTGAAAACTTGTATTCGAAAGGTCAAAGTACTATGGACTCATTGTGCGGAACAGATCCCGTTTCTAGCGCCTTCATCTCGCAGGTGGCAATTGTCATTAAGCTCACATTCGATTCATGACGATATAATTGTGCTCGTGCTTACCTTCGCAATATTCGTCAGTTGTCGCTTCCAGTTGCTTCAAAATTAACCAAACCACGAAAGGATGGAGGGCTTTTGTTGGACCGTTGTACGTCCAAATTTTACTCTCTGTTTGAATCGACAGAGAATCGAAACCCGGACCTTATGCTCAAAATCCGACAATAATTGACTGACGCACTAATCAATGAGAAACTGAGACGTACTTTTAATGCCTGCTCACAAGAAATGTTATTAAAGCTGAATGCGCCATGACATGTTTGTACAGATTCAGGTGCTGATAGGCACAGCCACTGGCGCGGCATCGTATGTGGATCGACCTAACGCCATGACAGGTCCATTCTTGGTTTGTACAGATTCAGGTGCTGATAGGCACAGGCGCCGCACCGTATGGGAGTCGATCTAGCGCCACGACAGGTCCATTCTTGGTTTGTACAGATTCAGGTGCTGATAGGCACAGCCACTGGCGCGGCACCGTATGTGGGTCGATCTAGCGCCACGACAGGTCCATTCTTGGTTTGTAACGGTCAGAGTCACTCTGTTCAGCTGACCATAAACATTGACTCCATCGCTCTGCTGGTGGATGGGGATAAACTGGAGAATCTTCCCGTATCCTCTTCCATCTATCCTCCACCAACTGGAGTGCCTCTCTATCTGGGGGGTGTGAGAGGTAGCATGTTTATTACTTTAGTAAAATAACTGAGTAATTGTTTTCCTTGTCTTTGTTATTACTTATTAGTAAGTAAGTAATTGTTATTTAATTTATGTTTAATTTTATTATTATATTGTATTATTAAGTTAATTAACCTAGTAGATATCGAGCAGCTGGGCGCCGTTCCAATTCGTTCTTAATTAAATCGCTTTTATAAAACCCACCGAGCTCTTTCGATCACCCAGGGTAAAAACAATTATTAGTTAATCTAAATGGGACTCTTCATTTATTTATTCAGTTGAATGTAATAGCTGTTTCTTGATTAATTGATTCTCTCATTCGTTAATTCGCTCGTACGTTAATTCATTCAATAAATCTCTCTCTCTCTTCTCTCTCCTCTCTATCTGTCTTCTCTCTTCTCTCTATCTCTCTCTCTGTCTGTCTCCCTCTCTCTCTCAAACCCTCCCAATATCAGGGACGTCTCCAACAACACAAGCTGTAGTAACTGGTCCACTCAATCACTGTTAGGAAGTCACAAGAATGCATTGCACTGATAGAAAGGCAAAGGTACGATTAATCGTGGAATAGAAAAATAAAATAAAAACACAAAAACAGCAAGTAAGAAAGGAAACTAGCATGTGAGTCTGTCACGTATAAATATATACAGATATTTTATAAAAATTCTGAAAGGCAATGGTACTGCCGTGGTACGGAAACAGACGTTAAATTAGTTTTAGCTTTGATTGACAGATCCCACATGGAGGATACCTGGTATATACGAGGCTACCAGTCTGACAGGTTGTGTACAGTCAGTCTCCATCAACAACCAGAGATACTTCATCACTGAGTCGTCTGAGACCAGTGGCGCAAGTCTAGGCTGTCCGGGATAATTTAATTTTAGTAATAACTATTAGTTCAAGATTTTTAACATGTATATTTAATTTGTTAATTAATTCAGAACAATGATCTGATGTAAAATAATAATAATAATAATAAAATATATTATTCAATAATTGCTTTTATTTATTTAGATTGACAATTAAGTCATATTGTGTATTAAACCAGCGCTATACCAGTACCTAATTGATCATATCTGCTTGTACGTCTCCGTGGCTCAATGGTTAGCGCGTCGACAAGTTTGTGTCGAATGTTGGGCAGGAGGTCCGGGTTTTCATTCCCAGTTGAGCAATCAGAGAGTAAAATCGGATGTACAACGGGCCAACCAAGCCCACCTTCCCCTTGTGGGTCGGTTAATTAGAAGCAATTAGTACGTAGTAGGTAACTACTTCAAAAGAATGCGAAGGCTAACATGTGTCTGGCGTATGATCGTAATGGATAGAAAGTGAGGCTGGCGAGCGTGCCGCTAAATAATGACAATCATCTGAATGCGCTTAGAAACGGGATCAGCTCCGCATTTGAAGTCAGTATTGACTCGGTAGTACTTTGACCTCTGTATGTGCAATGCCGAAAATTACGTAAAATTCCGTCATAATAACGTTGATGGAGGTTGTTGGCAGCACAGCTAACAGCTTTGGTGAGCAACAACAACAACGTAAAATTTCGCTTTATTTTTCAGATTTATTCATTGTGAATGGATTGATGATACATATGTGGATGTGGATATGTGGATATGAAAAGAAAAACAGAGGATAGAGAGGCATGGAAACGTTGCATGCCATGGACCGGCCATTAGGCAGTACACTGAAAGAGAGAGAATGGATTGACTAATTGATAATTATTTCCTGAGTCCTATTTAACATAATTATCAATAACTCTATTTTCAATTCAACTTGCTTTCGCGGCACCTTCAGCAATTCCAGAATTAGAAAATTTCTGAGATTTTTGAACATAGAATATTATCTATACATAATTTATTTCAAGCTTGGAGACCATTCTTGAGAAAAGATATTGATAAATTGGAGAGAGTACAAAAAAGAGCAACAAGGATGATTTCTGAGTGTACGGGTCGAAGCTATGAAGCTAGAGTAAAAATGTTAGGTTTAATTAGCTTAGAAGAGAGGAGAACCAGGGGGGGATTTAATTCAAGTATTTAAATTAAGGGATTTGATAACTTAGACTATAGGAGTTTTTTTTAAATAAATTGACCGGTGTGCCACAGCACACCGGTGTGCCGCGAGACGATGCTAGGTGTGCCGCGGTAGAATTGCTGGAAAAGTTGAATTATGTATAATTAACAAATTGCATCAATATATCTTTTAATGTTTTGATTAACTCGATTGATTGAAAGTAATATTCGTTCTAAGATCGAGCGAGAAATACCTAGCACTGGCAAAGTTCTCTGTCTGTAATAATGAAACGAGCACATGTATCTCATTAGGTAAGGTTAAGAATTTCTGTACAGCCTAGACATTTTAATTAATTAATTAAACATTTTTGAACCATGTAAAGGTGTAGAATTTAGAGACTATATAGTATCGCCACACAGCATACGTATAGGGCTTATTAGTACACTACTAATAGACCCTAATAGTGAGATTATGTTGCACATGGTGTGCCCCGTGATTCTTGAAAAAATTTAAGTGTGCCGTGGATGAAAAAAGGTTGCGGAGCACTGCTCTAGCCTATAATATTACCTACAAGTTCAACACTTGCTAAGGCTGCTAGTTGACGGTCGGACGAACGATGATTGAACTCGTGACCTCTAGTTTCCAAAGCCGCCTCACTACTACTAGACCACCGAGTCTCTACAGCTTTCTATTTGTTGTTTTCAAAGGTACTGTATCATTAAATTAATAGCCTCTCAAATTCATACAATATATTTTATGTTTTACTATACGAAATTATAATATTCTGCTGAATTTTTTCTCGTATATCTCGTATATCGCCGTGTTGGATCCGGCAAACATACGAATAGATCAGCGGTGTCAAAACTTCTTTCTGTCTGGCCATATTAAGCTATGAAGTTTCTCCAGTGGGCCACAAACATATTTTTTGGAACTGATGACCACTTATTTTTTTATTTTTGCACGCTGCACTCGCCACAGAATTAATTTGGTAAGGAAATGTCCCTATTTATGAAAATGCCGCCCAAAACAAATAAAATCACAGATGTGAAATACAGCAAAGTAAAAATAAAATAAAGTAAAATACATACATGTATTTTTTCAAAAATATAAAATACATAAAATACGTGAAATATAGTAAAATTAGGATAAAATACAGTAAAATGCATGTACTTTTCAAAAATAATAAAAAACATAAAATACGTATTTCACAAATATGAATAAAATCACCACCAATCATCTCGAGGGCTACATGCGGCCCTCAAAAAATACTCGAGGGGCCACATTCCATTGCCTTTTCAAATACAGCTGAGGACCACTAGAAATGGGTAAGAGTCCTGTTTCATAATAACACGGTCAGCATTTATACCACTTATCCACTGTGCCAAGCACTTATACCAACAATGTCTACAGTAGGCCTATAATTTATCTACAATATACAAGAGCCATGGACTTGTTTGAAAGGGCATACACCTATTTGATTGTTGATCATCAACTTTTTTTACATATTCTTTTATTTCCACATAATTATGTCAGCCGCAAGACTCATGTTTCCTTTCTTAGTTCCTGCTTTAAGTATTTTTGTAGTATGATGAGGGGGAGGCTGTAGATCCTGTACACATAGATTTTAGAA
>JAQFZF010003021.1:0-11759 GCA_034695365.1 Enchytraeus norvegicus
AAAATTCATACATTTAGCTGGGGGCACACATGTTAGTCACACAAAAATTGACTAAAGACACACACGTTTTCATGCAAATAAAAATTTTGATTGAAATAATCAGTCTGGCTTACTTTTTTTTTAACCATGGTGTATATATGAATATATATATATTATATATTCATACGAAATATAGGCAGGCAAGTAATTCTGCAAAGTTCAATTCCCAAGTCTGGAGAATTGGGAATTGAGCCCACGGCCAATTGCACGTGCTCGTAAGAGGCGATTAAAGCAGAAACGGCAGTAGTGAGGATTGGCAAATAGCAGTGGTGCAATGAATTCTGTGTTAGCCTATATACCAATTGATCGATGATGATGATCGACCAAATTCCAGACTTGTGGTGTTCGAGGTTGCACACCGGTTGTGGCCTTTTGCTGCAAGGTTACTTGACTCTTCATTTTCAATTTAGCGCAACTGCTACATTTTGCATAGCCTAGAGTGGAGGTTTATAACTATGGCTATCTTTTTTTTAATGCAATGGGTGGTAAATGACCCTGGGTTAAAAAATAATATAAAATAGATTTTATTACGTTAGAAAAAGAAGTATAGATCTAAAAAATATAGCAATTGAAGTAAATCTCTTTTACTTTGGAATGATTGTCGCTAAAATTGCGGCGGAAGCATATCGCGTTGTACCGGTGGATTGCCATGGACAGCCGCTGCCACAGGAAAGTCTTCTCGCGATTGTCGCTGGTGATGGTATGGGTCCTTCTGCCAACCTCATCTATAAAGTCAGTGCCAGCAGTGTTGATGGGGCCCAGGGTCTCAAAGTCTATGGAAACAAAGATGTACTTTGACATTCCTTCTGAAGCTTCTTTTCTGCTGCAACTTCTGCCGCTCCAAACTGGCGCACTTGCCATACGACCAGGGGATCTGGGTCACACCATCCGGACGCTTTCCGTAGGTCTGACCAAACCTTGTAGCACGGCGGGAATAATGGCTCGATTTATGGGACGCTTATATATAATGTCGTTGAGGAAGTTATGGCGACAATTCTTCCGGCACTTCTCTTACAAGCCAGACCGTGAGATCATAATATCAGAGTTCCTATCATCCCTATGTGAAAGTGAGTTGGAATGAGTGTAGGCCTACCTTCTACAAGTTAGCCTGATTAACAAACAAATAAGCTAAGAAATTAACAAGTGAAGCTGGATTTACTTTAAATTTAAAATGTAAGATATAAAATCAGAAACCGAGATCTTTGTATAAAATAGACCAAAGCATTTTGTCATGCATGCATGAGTGCAAAATTGAACCACAGATCTATGACTACGGTATACGGTATTTGTTTAATATGTTTAAGCTATCAGGCATAGGATTCACTTTTAATTTAATTCATGCATGATGTAAAATCGTGCTCAACCACCTCAGGCACTTTGATTCTCACTTAGTTGTAAGATATGAATTAAAATCAAATGGAACCTCATGCTCACAGTTATTTCTACCACCTTGATCTCCGACCATGCATATTGGAATATGAATTATAATTTTTTAATTTAATAATTGTTACACGCACAAGTAGATATGAGCATGATTGTCCACGATTATTTGATATTGCTAAGCAGCCTCTTTGTGATGCATAATCATAGTAGGCTCTAGGCCTATAATAGTCTATAGCAATAGCTCTAGGTTTGGCATTAGCTGTGTCCGTCTTCTGACAAATTTGCCTAGAATTAATGTATCAAAACTTCTAAAGCGTTCATTCATTACAAATGTTCGAAAGGGGGATTTGTTGAGGTTAAGATATATATACAGTTAGAAGATTGATTCATTTCAGTGTTTTTATAAGTTAATTAAAGAGTTCGCAAATAAATTACCACAGTGGCAAATGTAGGCTGTGTGGCATATTTAGGATACAAATCCATAAATCCTTTTGATTAGCCTATAACTTGTAACCAAAGTCCTTCATCTTTCCAATCCTAAAATTCCTGGATTGGTCATTTGGTATAGCCTAAATTCAATGGCCGTATGCAAAAGTGGACCAACTCACAAAACAAATTATTTTATTTTATTTCAAATAGTTTCAAAATCATAAACTGAAGGCTTAATATTTTTGACCAGTATTGTAGAACACCATAATATCTAGCAAATACCCACAAAATATGTTAAATATTATGAAAACAATCGGAGATATTGTTGAAATAAACACCACTGTTTACTATATTTCTGATGTTACTTGGTCCACTTTTGCATACGGCCATTCAATTAATACTCAGTCGATGACTGTTAACATTATAGAAGACTGCGAAGTTGAGCAGTCTGGAGTATGATCCTACATGTATAAGACCAGTGTAAAGCTGGCGATCCTTCCGCCGGATTAAATAAAATTTTCATGTATAGTTCTTAGTACGCTCAGTTGAGTAGGCCTACCCTACGACAAAACTTAAACTTGAATGTCGAAATTTCCTAATCGACGAAGTGTATCAAATGATTATTATTTGAGAGTGGATTTGAAAAAATGGAAAACGTAACTCTACGAGCTAAGCTGCATGTGTTCTCAATTTGCGACTTATACAGATACGGCAGTGGAGAGCTTTTGTTGTCACTGGCCAGACCATAGATAACTCATATTCCATAGTTATGTCAATAAGGTTTGGCATTGGTTGTGACCTATTGGAGGCCGGTCTATTTTAGGCTTCTTCAAACTCTTCATTGTTCAAAGAGCTTTGGATTATTTCTTATGAATGATTATCTTTTTGTTTATTTATATAATAGTTTAATTTAGCTATTTGTAGAACTACCTACTCACCCACCGACCAACATCCAGAAGTACACAGGCAAATGGGTAGCGGTGCGGGCACACTGCACCGTGGCGCCACCGTGCAGCCAGAGACAGTGGTGGAGGTGGAGATCAGTCACTCCGCCGAGGTGGATGACGTGAGGCTGTCCTTCCTTCATGGGACCCTAGTCATGGACCCGGATTGTCCTCTAGATAATTGTCAGCTTTATCGTCTCATGAAGTCCTGGCAGCTCGTCAAGCGCTCGGTCTGCGGCATCAACCTCTTCATGAGGCCAGTGTTCCGCTTAGTAGTATTAGAAAAGTTTTCAACTTATACTGTTGCTCATACTAAGCAATAGGTTTAATCTTCTATTTCAACAAATGCGGTATTCGGCGTACTGCATTAGGTTTATCCTTTATCATCCGTAGAAGCGATTCAAACTTGAATAACCTGGGGTCCAAAGTCCTAGATTTATCTTATTCCATGAAAATATTTGGGGGCCATGTCCTATTCACCAATGTTAATCAAAGATAAGTCTGGGAGTACAGATTAAATCTGGCGGGCCACGGCGCCTCGGCCCCCGTATTAAAGTGCTACTGATTTTTGGTGATAATTATCGATCCTGCCTAATTGCAATTTAGTAATCAATAACCTATTTATATTTTAGAGCATTGAGTCGATTCCACGGGTGGCCTATAACTATAGGCCTACCTCAGTACGAGGCGACATCTCTGGACTAGTCTATCAAACCATGGCACAGCTAGCCTACAGAAATACCTCGGCTCGGCTTTTTTGCACTCTCATCCATTTTTCGTTTTCCATAATTATAGGCTACCAATTACCAGATTCGTATACCTTTTCGATTATACATAATTAACAAGCAATGAAACAATGAAAATAATGGCAATATGCTTATTAATCAATGACTAACATCTATTGCAGGTTATTTGAAATGTATCCCGATACAAAGGGATACTTTCCAATACGGAATTTCTCAACAATCGCTGATATCCGAAGCAGTGACATCCTGGCTGTCCACGCTAATAAAGTGATCAACGCCATTGATGACGTGTTCATCAACATCAATGACGTCGACTACGTGACGTTGTTACTGCGCGTGACCGCGAGATCTCACTTTACTAATCTACCGGATCTCGATAGTCAAGCTTTCAAGGTAGCCTAGGCCTTTAGGTCTGCAACTATATAAAAAATTCATACGTTTAAGTTTTATATATTTATATAACTTAATCTATATAGGTTGCACGGAATGCACTTGTGCACGATATTCAGTAGCAAAACCAGCGAGACGATAGAGGAGTTTCGAAAAGTAGTAATCGAAAACTGTAGCTTATGCGCATTCTAAGAGCCGACCAAAGCAGAAACTGGAAACCACTTCAGATCTAATAAGGTGTGGTATACACATAAGACAGTGCTTTTGTGATAAGATTCACTTGTTGGTTGATGGTGAACTTACCTTAACATTTGTGAGCGTTATGGCAAGCTGGTTGTAGGAATACACGCCTTAGACCAGCTAACTCACAGCGCACTAGAGAGTGAGAAATACGGCAGTTTGTTAAGAGATAGGCCTATCTGGACCTGAGCTTCTTTAGACAGATAGAGAGTACGTGGTTAGGACATTTTTACTCTCAAAAAGAGCGGTCCGATCAGAATTTTTCACTTTGACCTATAAATATAGGTTTACTTTAGGAGCAGTCGACGTGGATCATAAAGTAGCGGGAAGTTTGTTAGGCAAAATAAAATAAAACAAGTTTTCGACTGCCTAACAAATGTCGCTAGCTTTGCGTGCAATACATTGAATAAAGAGTGTAAATTTTGCTCGCTTCGCTCGCAAAATAAAATTTTTACTCTTCAAACTAAATTTTGTTCCAATTTTCTATATCTTCCACTGAACAGTCACTACAGTGGAGCCTATATTATTTCTAAATTTCATGTTCAGTTCTTTATGTGTAAAGGAATACATGATTTATTGCACTCCCCCCCCCCCCCAATTTCAGAAAGTTACTAGTATTTTCCACTCCCCTCGCCAATTATTTTATCCATGGCGCAGGCTGCGCCATGAAGGTCTAGGGATGGACGCCCCTGGGGGGGATGGGGGGCCACTGAGACTATGTTGTTAGATTCACTCAGGCGTTGATCTAAGTACCAGGGGTGTTCCAAAAGTAATGGGACTTGTCTTATAACAAAATAACCGTCAGAAGTAGAACTATTAAATTTGGCAGAACATTATAGCTATATCTTTTCTATTAATATCAATAAAAATAATTACATTACCTTGGATGAAAGCGATAGGCCTACTCGCGCGGGTAGCTTGTATGACATTATGAACGAGCTGTATGATTAGATGTCATTGCTTGGTCTTCCGGTTTTAAACTGATTAAATCATTCAAAATTCGAGCAAGACGCATACGATGCTCACCATATGCCTACAGCAATCTGATGTAAATAGGCCTACTGGAGGCATATTTACCTTTCTTAAACATAAACCTTATTGCGTAACTATATTCAACATCGTTTCGACTCCCCTTCATGGATACGTTATGAAGCATGTCCATAACGTCTTACAGTCATCACGCGTGAGGAGGCCTAGCGACCTCACCATCCAAGGTAATGTAAATATTTTTGCTGTTATTAATAGACAACATATAGGCCTAGCTATAATGTTCTGCCAAATTTTATATTTGTACTTCTGACGGTTATTTTGTTATAAGACCAGTCCCATTACTTTTGGAACACTCTCTCGTATATGAGCGTCATACTGTACTATTTTGTCTGTGTATTTTGTTACAGATAGTTGAGGAGCCGTTCATTCTTGCTGTGAAGGAAGAGCTGCAGGATAAGTTCACGTACAGCACTGAGCTCATCTACCGCAAGGCCATACAGTTCGCCATCAAAGTTCTCATCGAGGAGTTTAACACGTGCAGGGCCAACCACGCCACGCCAAGACCTGCTCAGGCAATTGCTTAACCAACACCTACCACGCCACACCAAGATCAGCTCTTTCTAATGCTTAACCAGCCTCCAGCACACCACGCCAAGACCTACTCAGGCAAATGCTTAACCAGCATCTACCACGCCACACTACCCAGGGAAATGCTTAAACAGCATCTACCACGCCACGCAAATAGCTACCCAGGGAAATGCTTAATTAATGGATCATCTACTATACTAGTAATTGCTAATTGGCAACTGTCGTAAGTGTGACTCTGTGGCAGAAAAGAGAGAGTGTTGAGAGCGTACTCTTGAAACAGTGAAACGTCGATATCTCTCTCTCTCTCCCTCTCTCTCTCTCTCTTACACACACTCACGTTCTCGTCTCTCCTTCTCCCTTTCTCACCGCACTGCCCAACAACAGGTCCAAGGCATAGTAACTTTATCGTTACCCTTAATAATTACGCTTCAGTTAAATTCATCTACGTTTACCAGGCCTATTCCATAGCATTCGCGATCGGTAGAACGAGTGGAACTTCCATCAGCATTCAACTAATTTAATTGTCTACCATGTAATCATGAAACAATTAGCATGTATGACGTTGCCTACTTTAACTTTAATCAAGGGTATCTTCCATGCCTCTTAAGGAGGCCTCTCATGTAGTGGATTACCCAACTCTGCGCTGATGAAAGATAATGCTCGAGAGAACGCCTCAAGATTAGACTAACAAAAGTAGCGGTGAGGTCCCTGATACGAGAGATCTTGTGCGTTGAGTGATTTTCTCATTTTACGCTTGAAAGAAACCGTACAGAACTAGCTGAGTAGAATGCTTGGCTAGAGGAAAAATTAGGGCTGTGACCAGACACGAACCGAGGGGTCTAACACACGCCCACCCCCTCGAAACGAGGGGAGCATTTGAAATTGGTGACAAAGTTTGCATTAAATCCCCATATTTTGCCTATTTTACCTCCCCCTTGCCCCCCTTCTTTGATCTGCACCCCTCGATTTAACCAAGCCCCTCGAATAAAATACACATCCTTGCATCCACCCCCTTAAAAGAATGTTAGGTACGCTACTGGCAGTGAGTAGCTAATTATCACTAATAGTACACGGCCGCATAATAAAAATTATTGTAATTATTATTAACAACAACGACGATAGTGATACTTTTAGAAGTCTAGAGGCCTACATTCAACTTGAATGTAGAGTATAATATGAATCTATATGATACTAAAAAATAAGCCATTTTTATTATAAGTGAGCCACTTTTAAAATGTGCAAGAAACTATTTGATCGGTTATACAATTCGTGCTAAATTACAGGTAATAAAAAACAGCCAATCATATTGCACCGCTCAAACTGATTAAACGTGGTAAAAGCAAAGCTGTTGCGATTGAGTAAACTTGTTGATCGATGGAGTGCTCATCAGTGACCGGCGACCCCGACAGCAAACGGTGATTAGGTATTTGTATACTGGACCTGCTTGTTAGCAGTCAACTAGAGAGAGGGGACAGTAGTGGGTCTCTTTGAACAGCCATGTGAATGGAAAAAGACATATGAAGATTATTAAGTACTAAGTAGACTTATTTTAGCCTTTAGTAACAACGCACAGGATTATCTGCTAGTTGCATAACATTATGCCTTCATAGCTGAAAAAATAATCCACACTAATCTCAAATATTTTCTTAGATAATTTAAGAAGAGATCCAGATGAAGCCAAGATTGAAGCTTTAGACTGAGATCTGCGTAAACAATCGAGGCAGGATTCCGAGGACTTATCAGCGCATAACGGCAGGTGAACCTCAGGCTACAAACTTCTGATTAGAGGCTAACCGATTAACTTATTATCATCGGATACTGAATCTTAATAGCAGCTGTGATTTTTATTTTTTTATTTATATTTTTTAGTTAGTGATAAGGTAAATATAAAGCTAATTATTCAAACATAATATTGATATATAAACATATATTATGTTATTAAAAATCGGAGAAACTATTCGATCCCGTTATAAATTTGCGAATAATTATACTCGGAACGTTCAATTATACGGTGATTTCCGGATGCTTGATCGAGTATCGGTTAATTCTACTTCTGATGAATACACCAGGAATCCTCCGATAAATAATGGAAAGGAATGGAAATGCTGGCGGACCTGTCGTTATTGTCAGCGGGTGATTGACGCTATAAAACAGCTTTACAGCGCAGATATGCCTCAACGTTCCAGCTCTGAAGCAAATCGAGGTCTGATAAATCCGACCTCATTGCACAGTACATCTGAAGGAAATGCTAGTTTCCTTTCTTGGTTGTAGATTTTGCGTGTTTAATTGTTCATTCTTACAACTGCATTAGTTATCGTACCTTTTTCTTTTGATAGAGTGCAATGTTGCTAGCCAGGTACACGATAAATCTTCAAAACACTCTAGGGTTATTCATTTGTTGACAAACCTTGGATTAGTACATGGATTACTTGCCTCTGAGGCGAACACTCTTCCAATGTAGCTAAATCACTCCACCGCTCATTTAGTCTACCATGAAAGAGAAAAAGATTTTGATAGAACTCCAAGCTCTTTAATTGGTAAACAAAGATTGCTACTGTCACTCTAACAAGATTACAAGAACGTTCTCAACGTTCATAAGCTCGAACTTAATTTAATAAATAAGGTAGAGAAGGAATGAGGATAGAACTCTACAAAAAATTATAAATACATTGATTCGTATCATCGTATTTTAAAATCAGTTAATTAGAGAAAGGCATCAATTGAACTTATTAAAGTGCACTATACAGTCATGCGGAGTATCAAATATCCAGCAAGGATCAGTGGCGCCAGGTAAAGTGGTGTTAGAGTAAGAAGTTATCTAAAGAGCGAGCAATAATGTTAGGCTGATCGGGTTTCAATTCTAGGTCGACGGTAATCTGCTTCTATCATCAGGTTGCTATGTTAATGTAGCAAGACGTTGTTTGGGTTTTCATTCAAGCAGAAGCTTTTCTAAAACAGCAGCATTAGAGGCGTATCAAAGGTGAAATTTTGAGGGGAGTACTTCCATCTTACTGGATGGGAAAGGATTTGTAAATTATAACCACAATTTTACTTCTCTAACGAGAAAAAAATCAAAATATTTCTTTGGTACCGTAGGAGCCTATGATCACTCTGAAGCTTCAACCTATACGTCGCTTAGCAGCAAAAGCTGCTAAAAAGCGGCTTCTTCAAATACAAATAGCCTACACATGTTAGTTTAACGATGGTCCATGATGATATCTAGCACTTTGTGTTTCAGTGATGTTAATATCTGATCAGCTCCACCGACATTTGAGCCACTAAGTCATGTATATAAATTTAAAATAACTATAATAATACATAACAGGACTATGAGGTTATTCACCAAGACACCGAGGCAAATAAATGTGCTAATTACATTTGAAGTGTAATGTTTGGTGAGACCTAATATCAATTTGTAAGCCTGATTGGTTTAATTGGCAGATGGGAGAATTCCACAAAAACATAAATTGGAAAAATGAATACTTAAGCTTAAACAAGTCGACAAATAAGTACAAAAAGTAGCCCACCATCCCTTCGTGGGTCGGATAATTGGTAGCAATTAGTATGCAGTAGGTGACTACATACTAATTATTAAATTGGATTGTGTAGAGTGGAGCTTGCGACCTCACCTTCGGATTAATGACTATGTCACCTGTGTGCTGAAATCGCTCAGGATCGGGATAGGTTCCTCGCCTAAGTTCGGTAACGAATATGCAACACAACCTTTATCTTTACCTTTACAAAAAGTATTGGAGCTAATTAATACACTGCAATCTGTGACACAGAAGTTGTCTGCAACGCCGATGGGTTTTTTTTTTTTTTTCCGATCGTTTGTGTTTTTTTTGATCGATTGTTTGCAACGCCGATTTGAAGCAGAAGAAGAACTATCGAGGCGGAATCAATAATAAGAACAATAGATCTCAACCAGCACTAATAAATATAATTATTATAGACATTCGGTGCCGAGACAATCGAAGAACACTAATGGAAGATCGGCGACTGCTTTGCAACTGTTTCTGCCGGAAGTCACAATCTGCAACGAACCGATACAGAATTTAAAGTATGAATCCACATTAACATGGATCGGTCTATAGGCCTACTAGACAACACATTTTTGTACTAGACAGCACATTTTACCAAGAACACTTGCTTGACTAAATAAATCAACATTAATTTGTTTAAAACATAGACTGTAGAAAATACATGTTTATGATGTCTGATATAATTATAGACATGTTTAGTGGCCCAACAATCGACTTTACAATCGACTTTGGATATCCCGAAAAAATAGGATTCGCCGATTTGCCTAATTTTGCGCCCATAATAGAAACCGAGCAAATAATTTGACGTCCGTGACATCATTCTTTCATGGATGGGGAAACGGAAGTTAAACCTTAGATATACCTATTAGCATATCTCACTCCAATATAACTTATAACTCAGCTTAGCATGGGACTAAACCTTTCTGCCAGCAGCGCCTATTGCAGCAGCCTACTCTGTTGGCGAAACAAATGTGATGTTGTAAAAGTTTCACGCGGTGCTGAAGATTTAGCTACGTGAGATGGATTGGGTTAATGCGCACACGTGACTCTGTGGAGGATTGAAACAATGTTGCTCTTCGTGGAGTACTGGTGTTCATAGGCTATATGAGCGATTTGTATTGTTAGAAACTTATTGTAATAAACTTATTACTACGATAAATTACTTACTAACAGATAAAATCGTCCTGTTTAGTAGTCCTCTATAATCTATATGTAGGCCTACTTAAATTATTTAGACAAAATTAACTTGCTTACTTAGCCCATTGTTATAAACTATATTATTATCCGTATCATTAAGTATTTAAATACGTTCATGGGGCTTTTAGAAAACTTTTTCGGAGTTCTTAGTTCTTAGTGTAAGTTCTTAGAGCAATAACAGGCTTGAGAACTAATTTTCTATTGACCAAAACACATCTTGAAAGTGTTAATCCATTACCACATCTACACAAGTAAGCCTACTGGGCTCACTCATAGTAGGAGGTCCTGTAGGCCAAGACTAACTTTTGATACACTTGTATTTAATGCAGTAAATTATAGGATTGTAGGCCGACATTATTAAAATTAATATTATTTTCAATTACACTGCACAGTGGTTCTTTTAAGTGAGAACAATTGTACATTTTAAACTAAATCGTAACCAGCCAACCGACTTCCGTGAAATTTACCTAATATAGAGAACTGCTAATTCTACCTCTTACTGTACAATTTCATACCGACATCTTCAGAAACAAATTGTGCTCGATTGTGTTGAGCCGCCATGAAGAGAAGTCTTATGCTTCTGAACATTGGAGTTAAGCACACTCGAACCTACCTAACTAAGTATATTGTATTTAGAATTTTTGTAGTACAGAAATATATTTATAGGAATGCATTTCTGAACCTCGCTATGGAAGATAGAGTTTTGGAATGCCATTATAAGTTTCTATAGTAACTTTTAGTGTAAATATTTCACAGAGATTTAAGCTCTTACTCGTTGGATATTTGAGAGGATACTATAATGTACAAAATAAAATAATGTATAATGCACTTTAGTGACATCTTCTTTCTGATTACTTAATCAAACTCTCCTACAATGGGAACTACAATTTTTCTGGATACTTGAGAAAGAACTGTTACAATGCTCTGGATTCATGGCACAATCATAACTTGGGTAATTGTCTCAGTGTGTTGCAGTGGTCTAGTCACTACGCAGCTTGAATCTGGTTAGTTTAATACAATAATTACAGTACTTCAGTAATTTTGTATTCGTATTAGTATTAGACCAAAAAGAACAAGGCCAAATTTAACGTCAGAATCGGCTACAACAGCGACGGGTGAGCCTGGAATTTGAAGCGGAATTAGGAAACATAGTCATACCAGCTTTCTCATCGTTTTACGCAGAATATGTACTCTTTGTACACTGTGTCCCAGTAAAACCGGATACACTATTCTTTTCTTAATAACTTTTGAAATATTAGGCGGATTTAACC
>JAQFZF010003022.1:0-11757 GCA_034695365.1 Enchytraeus norvegicus
TCTAACGACTGCGCTAGCTAGCCGAATTTGGAAACGAATCCCGGCTATCTCGCCATCTGGCGAGATCAATAGCATACACTATTATTATTTTTATTATAGAGCATTTTTAACTGCATGCAAGTCTCAGATGCACTTTGAATAGTTAAGGATAGTCAGGTCCAGCCTGAGAATTATCCCACAACCGATGTGGCAATACCTCTGGTTATCTGGAGTTTGAGAGACCAAAGAACACAGAAGTCATGGCGCAGACCACTCAACCTTTCATCGAGGCACTTGCATTAATCGCCACTTACGGTGCATGCAGTTTTCGGTTGGTCTAAATATTATCAAATCATCCGGAACCAAGGCGAAATAAAACATCAAAGAGGAGTATTAGAAAAATAGATTGAATTTCGATAATTAATTGTAAATAATTCTACACATAACGGTATTAAATGCGTTATAACAAGAACGACAGTACATAAATGCAAGAATAATATAATAGTACTGTAATAGAACTGAACTACAAAAATAATAGCCTAATAAGAAAAGTAATTTAGCAGGTAGCCTATGACATAGCCTAACTTATCGGACCTAATATTGCTGAAAATAGAAGAAGACACTGAAAATATAATATATCGTTATTACAATAATTAGGGTACTCTTAACAGCATATATAATAATAGTTATGTCAATGGAAATAACGACAACAATGGCAGTTATGAATTAATATTATGCAATGTTTATTGTTGAAATTTAGATCTATATTTACATATAACTATTATTAAAATTTATATAGCTAAAACATAATAACACCAGGAAATAATAATAACAAAAATAGCAATAATTATAACAAAAACAAAAGACAGTAACTGTTCCAATCACAAAACACACCTGATATCCCACAGTGGAGACGTAGTCAGGGAACACGTGCACGGTCATGTAGTCCTTGGTGCCTCCGGTGCGGCTGGCAGGGGCGGAACAGTTAGAGGGGGTCCTGGAGGTATTGGTACAGGTGTCGGTGCGGGGACAGAACACGTCGCCAGCGAGGCAGGAGGCGGTTCGGTAGGCTGTACACGTACCGGTGGCCACACACCCGTTGGTCGTCAAGCAGTAGGAGGTGCCACCAGTGGAGCAAACCGGTGCCATCAGCTGTGTGACAAAGTAAACAATTTATTTAAAATAAAAATGCCAATACATAATTTGTATACGAAATATGAAAGATGTCAATTAGAATACATTATTGTGTAGCGCTGCAAGTACAATACATGTACGAACACATCCACATCGTCCTGCAAATTTACACAAATGTTTTCTGCATCTGTTGATGAGTTGACTTGCAGATCAAATGCGTTATTATTTAATCAAGAGAAGACTTGCGCTTCTGAACCTTGACGTTTACGACCTCAGTGAATATAGGCTTATCTATGTACTGTAATCTACAGAGTTATAGCAATATATTTTGCTCAAATCGGCTTGTGCATTTTTAGGAGTGTTCTGGTTGTTCGAAGCTGCCTGTAGTTGCACATTCCACGTGGGACGTCCCTAACACCGCATTCGGCTGAAGAACCGAACGATAAATCCTCACTGACTGACTGATTGTTCATTGATAACTTCTTTGCTACTGCATGACTGTAGGTCTATGTGCATTTGCGTGATTATTATAATAACATGAAAGGTGTCAAAAACAATTAAATTATTTACAACATAATGACACTGACCAGGAATCTGAAGGTTCCAGCCACGCTGACGTACATCTCGATGGAGACGACGGCGTCCCCGTCCCTCATGAACTCTGTGCCCTGCAGGATGTAGGCCTTTCCAACAGTGGACAGGGAGCCTGCGGGCAGATCATGCTGGGTCACTGCTGGGCCAGCTGAGAACATAGCGGCATCTGTGACCATCAATCAATCAATAACTAAATCAATCAATAAATCAGCTTGACCACCTGAAAACATGGCGGCATCTACAACAATCAATCAATTAACATACTAAATAGTTTTAATGATATATAAAAATATAGATTAAGAATGCAGCCTAATACTTTAAAAAACGTAATTGTAAGAAATTCTGTTTGTAATAGACAAAGGTTGCATAACTTTCGTTGTTCAAAACAACATTGACAGCTACAGTATTATTCTTGATTATTTCATCTGTGCTGGACTGCTTTTATATTATAATTACACGACAATTATAATGGTTTTCAAGGCGTATCCAAATTTAGTAAATTATCCAAGCAATGACAGTCCAGGTTTGGCGCAACGTAGCCTACTTGCGCAAATTGGCCGGAACAGACAAGGCCGAACTGCTTTTCTGACAGTACGGCCTTGTCTACTTCTGGCCGCACCACATCTACCCCTTTACATAATGTTTGACCTTAACACTTTTTCTGACCGCTAACAGAAACTAATGAAAGTTATAGGCTTTTAGTAAGGTAAATGTTGTAGTGTTAACACATGGATTCCTATATATAGTAATACATCTATTGATGTAATACTATATATAGGATTATTATATATTAATATATTACCATTATATATTAGGACTATATCTATATTACAGAGTCAGTCATTAATTTTATCTGTTCAATACTTTGACAGCATGTCTGCAGTAAATGCTGCCAAGTGAATATAGAATTCTAGACTTACAGTTTGATGTATATGATTTTCAAACTAATGCCTTAACAATTACAGACAGTGCCAGTTTTATGCGTGTTACGGCCATTAATTTGAGTGGCCGTATCACTTTTCTTGACCTGGTCGTACCATTTTCCGAGTGGTGGCGCCACCCCTGAATGCCACCTTATAAATTTTTCCTTCATTTTATTTCCAGAGAAGTCAACCTCACGTAGGCCTATTTACAGGGTCTCCCTGCGTAGTTTCTGCTTTTAGTATTTTTTGTAGTCTTCCATCCCACTGGCTAATCGTACCTTTACCGTAAAGAGTGCAATACTGAAAGTGCAGTTACACGATTAATCGGTACATATAGAGTTATGTTATTCGTGTAGTCTGATCTGACTTTGAACCCATATCTCTTCAATCTCCTTACTGTAGAGTGTACCACCCTAACCACTAAACTACACCACCAGCATTTATGATATAAATGATCTTAAAATGTTATGCATAAACAATTACACTGAACAAGATTTGATACTGCAAGGAATAGCTTAATGAGTTGATTACAGTTTTGAATATATTTAAAAATGGATGTTCAGTGCCAAATGCCACAGCAGAGCTAAATGGACAAATTGATCAATGAAGAGTCGAGTAGCCTTGCGGTCTAAGGCCACAACCGGTGTGGCAGCCTGGACCTCTGCAAGTCAGGAATTTGAAAGACCAATATAAATATAAAAACAAGATTTGGCCTTTGCCATTGGTTCAGATAATGGGGCAGTTGGTTAAGCGACTCGTCCGAGTTCCATAGGTTTACGGTTCGACTTCCAGATCTGACTCATCACTGATGCAGTCCTCCGATCGCGAAACGTATGTAAAATTTGACTTTGGCTTTTATTACATACCAGCGATGGAGAAGATGTCTGCAGTGAGGTCTCCATAGTCGAATTTGAAGTTTGGAAAGGTTCCGAGGAGTAGACTGCCGTTACACGGTACCTGTTGATAGGAGGCGGCCAGTGCGGGGCAGTAGATAGTGAGGTACTGGGCTGGCGCCTGTACTGATAGCATCACACTCGCTTTCTGTCATCATGCAATACAATACCATACAATGCAATACAATACACTACAATACAATGCAATACAATACATTACAATACAATATACCACAATACAATACAATACAATACAATACAATATACTACAATACAATACAATACAATACAATATACCACAAAACAATACAATATAATACACTGTAGCTGTTGATAGCAGGCGGCCAGTGCTGGGCAGTAGATAGTGAGGTACTGGGCTGGTGCCTGCACCGAAAGCATCACACTCGCTTTCTGCCGTCATTAGTACAATACAATACAATACAATACACTGGAGCTGCTGATAGCTGGCGGCCAGCGCGGGGCAGTAGATAGTGAGGTACTGGGATGGCGCCTGCACTGATAGCATCACACTCGCTTTCTGTTATTGTACAATACAATACAATACAATACAACAAAATATAATACAATACAATACAGTACAATACAATACAATACAACACAACACAATATAATACAATACAATACCATACACTCTATCTGGTTGGTTGGTAGTTTGAGCTTAAAGTCGCTGTGTCATAACTAGATGATTAGCGACTGCCAAAATATCAACCAACGACCAGCACTTAAGCCAGTCAGGCATTAATATTAGGCTCAAGACGTCGTGCAATGTCAATGCAAAGTAGTTGAACATTTTATTTTTTATCTAATCCCCTATCTTCTATTATAATATAAAATCCCTATTCCGTTACAATCACGGCCATAACGTTTCTGGGACACTTTTTAGGACACCTATTGTGGACCAATGAGCTACGAATTCAAGTAGGGCGACTGCAATAAGTTTATGTCTGGTCTAGATTGAACTTGTATGGAAAGTCTCTATCACACTATGCAGGCTAGTCAACTCTGCAAGTCTGGAAATGTCAACAATAATTGGTCAATCCACCATTGAATGGCTCGGGGAGGGCGACAACGTTTTTAAATGTTCTGTAGACAGCCTTTAATAAAGGCTTTCATACTAGCTAACAATAATAATAATCTGTTCGGATATTGTCACAATTTGAGTGATCCGGCAGTAACTTAAAACAGGTATTTAATGGAAATTATCATACGGTGTTGAGCGCATCGTTGGCAGTCGCTGTTACCACGTACTGTCCGGCCTGCAGAAAGGTTTTTGTGTAAACAGTGGTAGCGTTGTAATTAGTGGGCGTGGCACCGTCGTTGAAGTCCATAGAGTACAGAAGCTGTGCCGGTCCAGTTACTATCGATATCGTGAATGTCACAGTGGCGCCGATCTGTGAATAGTAATTAATAATCAATCAATCAATCAATCAATCAATCATTCAATCAATCAATACAGTACAATATGGTTTAACGTTGTTGTTGTTGCTCGCCCAATATATCAGTCGTTTTGCTGACCCTCCATCTTTGTTACTGGGGAAGGAGGGGTCAACCAGGGCCCGCCCTCAGATCTCTAGCAGATCCGCCGCCTCGCATAAATTTTCCAACAGGTCATGTGGTGTAAGTATTGTTGGAATATATGGTTAAATGTCCGTTTCATCATCTGATTCTGACGACGATATCAGCGACGTCTCAAACAACACAAGCAATACTAACGGCTCTACTCAAAAGCAGTTAGCAAGTCACGAACGTTATGCTGAAGGAGAACAGGGGTCAACACTGGTAAAACGTGGTAAGTCAATCAAATAACTAATCAATAAATCAACCAATCTAACACCCGTTTCATTATCTACCGTCTACATCAGGGACGTCTCCAGCAACATTTGAACCTTCAGCTTCTCCACCCAAAACCCAACTTGGAAATACATAATTTTCTGAACGAGAAAAATAGGATGCAAATTATAAAATAAAAGTATGGCGCAAATAAAAATGTAGAGGTTATAGTAACCGTTAGTTCAATAAACTAAAAACATCTCAGCAATCAATGAATGCTTTGTGTGGTTTAAGTCAGGCTTAGAAGTTTAAATTTCTCTTTTTAAGACGTCTCATTTAGCAAAATGTTATCTCAACTGAGTAGGTTTGAGTGTGTTTTATGTCAAGGTTCAGAAGCCCAAAGAGCTTCTCTTCAAGACGGCTCAACACGATCGAGCACAACCGTCACAAAGATTGGGTTATGCTTATAACAGCTCTACTCCACAAAGCGCTCTGCAGTCTATTACAGACCGCTGAGTCGGAGTTATTCAACTCAACTCAACTTATTCAACTTATACTCAACACAGTATATTTAAAAGAGCAAAAAATATATGTTAAATTGCACCAGTTAAAAAGGTGTAGTCATTTTGTCGCTTACCTGAACGACGCCGCTAGGTATCGATGCTGTTAGCTGCAGACCTCTCAGTTGTACGGGTGTTTGATAAACGTCTATGTAACCCATACCGCCGCATGTGGACGGTCCTGATATATTTTCAACAAGCATTTTATAAATAATAAATTAATGATTAATTAACTAATTAATAGACTAAATTAAAAATAACAACAGGATAAATAGGCCTATTATAAATGAGCGGATTATTAGTAGTACAACAGTTACAATACACAGTGTTAATACCGATGTGCCGTCAGCTGTGCATTGCTAATATAAGAAGTAATCAAATCCTATCATTTAATTTGGTTAAAAACATCTCTCTTCAGACCCTTAAATATTGACAAATTTATCATGATTCTTGAACATGATTGGCTTATATTTATTCATGAAATCAATTCTATTTCATGGATAAATATAAGCCAATCATGTTCAAGAATCAAGTAAACTAATAAATACATTTTTGAAATTTTGATCCATTTCAATTATTTTTGCATTTTGCACTTTCTGAATTTAGCGACTTTAGCCTGGTTTTCTCAGAACCAGTCACTGGTAAAAAAATGCCGCTCGCTCAGGGCGCAATGTCTTGAGTAAAGCGAGTAAATTTAGCAATTTAGCGAGCGAAGCGAGCAAACAACTTTTTTGGACTCTTCAAACTACATTTTTCCCAATTTTCTAGATCTTTCACTGTACAGTCACTACAGTGAAACTGTATATTATTTATAAACTGCATTCTCAGTTCTTTATGAGAAAGGAATACTTGATTTTTTCCAACCCCCCCCCCAAATTTCATATAGTTACTAGTTTTTCAACTTTTTTCCATGGCGCAGGCATAGGGATAGACGCCCCTGGGTAAATCTATCCCTGACATCGCCTTCGGGTGAGGAACCGGACGTTAAATTCTCATTGTATTGTATTGTATATTCTATGAAGTGCTGTACTTCTCTGCACTGCGCTGTGCAGTTCTTTACTGTAATGTATAAAAAGGTTAAAGACGAATTTAACGCCAGTTTCGCGGCGTAATGGCTGTATTAGTAAAGAGTGAACTCAGGGATTCGAACCGTAAATCTATGGAATTCCGAGTCGGACACTCAACCAATGTGCTATTGGCTCAGCCACTATACGATAGTGCATTGTAAACTGTACTTTATTACGATGTACTACAGTTGGCCGCTGATGATTGGGCCACGACTGGTGGTAGATTATAGTAGAAGCAGTGACGACCCTCGCTGACCATTGTTTTGTATTGTATTGTATTGTATTGTGTTTTATTGTATTGTATCATATTGTATTGTATTGTATCATACCTCCATCACTGCACGGTATACTACAGTTACCCGCTGAGGACTGTGAGACGACTGGTGATAAATTAGAGCAGAAGCAGTGACGCCCCTCGGTGACAGCTGCGTAGAAGAATTCAAAGCGGACGCATGCCTGGGCGCACAGAGTGGGGTTGAGGGCGTTGGGGTTGTATGTGCCCCCTGACGTAGCGAACACCCGAGCTCTGGGGTTCTCCGAGAAGCACCCCAGGTGGGTCAAACCTAAAATGTAGCAATGGTGTATAACAAATTATCAATCAATTAATAAATTAATATATCACTCAATTAATCAATTGACTTTTATCTATACATATAAATTTTGTTAAAGCAATAAATATCAACTTTATCTTTTTCTAGCCCACGATCGTTTACAGCCCAGGGCATATAATATTAATCAATAAATATCTTCAATTAATCAATTAATCAATCAATAGATTCAATCGTCTCACTGGACTTATAAGTAATTCCGAAGTGATGGCTTTAAGTGATTGAGAATCGATCAGCACTTCTTCGACATCAATACAATATTGTGACGATTAATCAGTCAATCAATAGTTAATCAATCACTGAAACCCAATCAGTCATCGGTCGATCAACTTATTTTGCTTTATACACTGCAAACTTACAATGTAGATGCCGTTTGACGAATGAAAAATTGATAGATGTAGGCCTATTATCAGATTGGCAGGTCTTGAGTAATAATAGCTTAATGTTTAATTAGTCTGCATGAATAATATTACTATATCGCATGATCCACTTCATGATACACCAGCAGATATATTATATAATTAGTCAAAGTTAATCAAAATATGTATATTATACAAATGTCCGTCTATAATGGCAGCGTACTTTATTGTATGAAATTTTGAAATCATGTTTAAAAGGAATGAATCATAAAATTCATCCGCCGGATCCATCCGCAATGTGCACCTCTCCGTATCCCGTTAACCAAATTTCACCAAATTTTCATAGTTCGCGTAGAATGAGCCTAGAAATATGTGTGCCAAATTTCATGAATTTTGGACTTATAATTTTAAAGTTATTTAATAAATAATGTTGAAATTCATATATTTAGTGTATGAAATAGACAGCCGGCTTAACGGAAGCCCAGCAGGAGAGGTTAGTTCACAAGAATTCTTTTGCAAAAAAACAAAATTTTCATAAGAATAAATAAATAATACATTTTAAATGTCACTAACCCTAACCCTAACCCTAACTTCCCTAACCCTAACCCTAACTTCCCTAACCCTAACCTACCCTAACCCTAACCCTAAGTCCCTAACCTAACCCTAACCCTAATCTAAGATTGGGTGAACTAACCTCCACCTGCAGAGGCAGTTTTCTCCACAGCTCATCAGGAGGGCTTCCGTTATGGCATGTTGCAGTTGTAGGGATAACATAAGTAATTGATGTTAATCATTTGTTAGGTTATTCTTAAATAACTATAAAAGTATAAGTCCAAAATTCTTGAAATTTCGTACACATATTTGTTGGGCCATTCTACGCCTACTGTGAAAATTTGGCTGACGGGGTACGGACAGTTGCACATTGTTATGAGTGCCCATCAACCAATAGATGAAAGAAAGAGTGAATATCAATAGTCAAAAATTTATTTTAAAATAACCTTTATTTCCTTTATACTATTGCATATTGCTGTGTGGACGATAACGAAATTAAGCAAATAAGAATATTATGTGCATTGTGAAATGTTGCTAGTTCAATTATTGATTAGACATTTTGCAGTAAAATAATAATTATAATACATTAAATACTTTATACTTACTAAATATTACCGTAAAGAAATCACATATTATTATGACTGATTATATCCAGCCTATAATCCAGGTATCAAACAAGTCGTGTGTTTTTATAAAGATCCTTTACTAATTCTTAGCGAGAATAACATGTACACAATGTACAGTGTAAGTGGACACTTTTCACTTCTCCGCCAGATGGCAGGTTCAAGGTAAGAATCCCATTCATAATCAGATATTTCGCTCTTTAATGAGCATACCGTCGACCAGCCAAAAAAGTAAATTGGTCTAATTTTGAAAAACTTTGCCTTTACCATAACTAAAATGATGCCTTTGTTCAAAGAAAACTTACGATTTCTGAGGGGATTTAGCAGAAAGTATACTATGAATGTTCCCGAGTTGGGTCCGGGATATTTGAGAATAGTCCAACCGATAACTGCACGTGTTTCGTAAGAGCCAAGTAACTCAGATACTGAGGAAGGGAATGGAAAACCACCACAGAAACCTATATTTTCCTTGAACAAAGGCATCATTTTAGGTGTGGAAAAGGCAAAGCCTTTGTGATGAGACAGGCTTTAATATTAAGTTGCTCGATGGTGTGCTCATAAAGAGCGAGATAGTTGTTTGTGTGTATGAATTTTTGCCTTGGACCTGCCACGTGGCAGAGCACTGGATAGATAGATATATAAGTTTAAAGTACATCTATGTTGCTCAATTCCATGTACAATGGTACTGTCAGAGATGGGGATCCGTGATTGAGACTCAAACCCGGGTCCTGCTGCTTATCTGGTAAGTGTGCTATCTACTAGTTCATCCTACCGGGACGATATATTGCCAAATGTAATAGATTTTTAAAGGCCTAAAGTTCATTATTTTGGTAATTTTTCTTATTGCCTTATTTCTGAGGGCAAGGGTTGGTTTGGGGTAGCGAATTTTACAAAACTAAACAACAACAGCAACAACAATACGGGTTTATCGTCCATTTCATCATCTGACGACGATATCAGGGACGTTATTTACGTAATTGACTACGAGATGCGTAAAAATGAATTAGACCTGCAGAGGGTAATTTCGCAACCAGTATAGAAAATAAATAATAGGCCTAGGCCTAATTGCAAATAAGTAGGCCTACAACTATTTAAGAAACCCTTTCAAGATATTTGAATCTTACGGCAAAATACATCAATTACCATACTTATATAGGCCTACATCTTCTCTCTACAAAGCAAAATTAACGTTAAGAGAAATTTGTAAAATTGGCGAATCAGACTATGGCTGATATTGTAGTAATGTAAATTACTACAATATCAATATCAATATGGACTATTCGCAAAGCAAATATGAAGTCGTACATGTCACAAAATTAATGCAAATAACATACTGAAATTAGAAAATTATGGTGCATAAAAGGTCCAGCACGTCAGTAGGGCCTAGCTGTTACGCAAAATCGAGTTCCAACATTAGAGTTTTAAAAGTTTCACAATTCTGATTAATTGATTGATTAATTAATTAATTAAACTGATTGCTTAATTTATTAGTTTTATTGATTGATTAATTGATTGATTGATTTAATGTAGGCTAAGTATTGTCGTTATGTAGACTTACAATTTTTATCATGCTCCAGAGTGGGGCAATCGGGAGCAATGATCTCAAATAGTTTTCCGTCATTACTTATCACTGGATGATAGAATCTTTTCAACTCCTCGCTAGACAGGATAGAACGGGTTTCCATTTCAGAAATAGGTAAATACTTTCCGGTAAATAAATACTTTCCGGTAAATCTACTGAATAACTGATTGATATCTATCTATCCATACAGTACTCTGCCACGTGGCAGATCGAAGGTAAAAACTCATACGCACAATCAACTATCTCGCTCTTTAATGAGCACACCATCGACCAACCCAATAAGTCCGTCTCATCACAAAGGCTTGCCTTTTCCACACCTAAAATGATGTCTCTGTTCATGAAAATATAGGTTTCTGAGATGTTTTTCCATTGCCTTCCTCAGTATCTGCGTTAGTAGGCTCTTACGAAACACGTGCAATTATCAGTTGGACTATTCTTAAATATCACGGACCCAATACGGAAAATAACGTAATATAGACGTATGAAAAAATACAGCCACCAAAATAGCAATCGCACGCTTGAAGCGCATTTAACGTTCTTTTCGTTATCTCACGACGACATCAGGGACGTCTCCAAGAACATTTGAACTACCAGCCTGTCAACCTAAACAGGACTTTCAAAAACATGTGCAGCAGAGAGGTATGCGGTGCAGTTTCAATTCAATAGAGACAAAAACTCGTATATATTTATATCACTAGACCCTATTATATAGTAGGGCTTAGGGTACAGTACGTGTTTATATGAGGAGCACAAGGATATGGGTGAGTGAAGCAGTAGACGGCTGCTCGACGTACAGGGTTGAGAGGTCCAAGGCACATGATCGCTCTTTCTGCACTGAACCGATAGATCGTCAGGTCACGTGACACCACTATGTACGTCTGCTCATACGTGCACGCATACAGACACACATAGGCTACACATAAGCTATACACATACAAGTAGGCCTACACATGGGTCCATAATATATACAAACAATTAAATCAATCGCTAGTGCTTATATACACACTCTCAAGGCAACTAAGAGAGAACTATGACTTTATTTCACGAAACACACACATAATATGGCTATCAGGGAAGTCCTAGGTCTTATCT
>JAQFZF010003023.1:0-11756 GCA_034695365.1 Enchytraeus norvegicus
TCGGTTTAGTAATGAGAGCAAAATTTTCCCATTGGCAACCTCTAGCTCAACGATCGCACCATTGATCAACTCAACATTATAATCCTGTCACAAAGTATTTGCTCTACAACATCTGAAATAAGACATTTGCTCAAGTGAAATATGGGTATCTGAGTTGATTTCCCGTTGCCTTGCACAGTAAGTGCGTCAGCTGGTAACTGTTGTATAGGACACCTTAAAAAAGACACCTTAAAAAGGACACTTTAACTACAGCTGATGTAGAATCAACTTGTGAAAATTCGGCGTCTGAGATTGCTTCGCGTTGCCTTCCTCGCCTTAGGGTCCGGAGGACATTAGAATCGACCTCAAGAACACAAATTTAAGTAAGATAAAATAGGATCTTAACCGCGTTAAGATCTTATAATAAGTCTGATATCATCTGATCACGTTATTTGATTGATCGACGGTGTGCCCATTTACAAATTTTAAAATTTTAGACTGTAGCGTGAAATTTGAGCCTTTCACTTGCAATAATTTCCTACCATATTGAAGAAAATTATTACAATATTGAGCCCATGTAATAAACTATTATAATATACTGTAGGCAGAATTATTAATCCAAAGCGACTTTCCCTCCCCTAATTTGGTAATAACGTTTGTCCAACTTGTTTTCAAAGGGAAGAGTGAAGAATCGTTGCATCAGTTTATTCTGTACTTGGCCTGTAGGAGCTTGTGGGAGCTTGTAGGATAGTTTTGTCAAATATAATATTACTTTACTATATTACTAAATTACTTTGTTACATAAAAGAAATGTCCATGGAAGTGACTAGCAGAGAAAATCAACAAGAGTTTATTGATGCTTATAGAGAACTACCATGTTTGTGGCAGATTAAACATCCTTCTTTCCACAACAGAGATATCAAGGATGTAGCATCACGGTTCATTCACATTGTCTTTTATAATTATGCTATTTATTTCACTCCGTACTTGTGTTGTGTCTGGGAAACTTGAGAAAGGACCAACCGACAACTGTATGTGTTTCATCAGAGCAGACAAACGCAGATACTGCAGTGAAGGGCAAAGTGGTTTAGGCCAGCGTTTCTCAAACTCGACGGGGTCGCGACCCACTAAAATACAAATTAATTAGGTGGCGACCCGCCATGATTATAGACTGTTATTAAATGTTTTTGAAATCATCATTCATGCAAAATTAAGAAGCCACTTAATTATAATCTGTAACTGCATTTGTAATAGTGCCATAGTTAACCATTATATTTATGTATAAAACTCAAGTGTAGCCAATGAAAATAAATATTTTATTGAGTGAATTTTAGACCACGGTGACCCACTAGGAAAGAGTCAGCTACACACTTTTGGTTCGCGACCCACAGTTTTGGAAAGCCTGGTCTAGGCAATAGTGTCTATGTACTAGGCCAATTGGTAGCTCAAATTTCAGCAAAAAGGCCTCCGAGATGCCCATTATATAGAGGGCATATAACATGTCCTTTTCTATTGTATTGTATCATTGTATTATATCACTGATTCGTAGTCTTTTCCTGCCTCCGTGTATCGGTCTCTCTCTCTGTTTTTGTTTATGACTTATTCTCGCGCTCTATCTATTTATCTTCCTCTCCCACAATATCTCTTCTCAATCTCTCTCTTTTACTTTCGCTCTCTCTCTCTCTCTCTTTCTCTCTTTATCACTATCTCTCTCTATCTCTTCCTCTTCACCGTCTCTGTCTTTCTTAATGTTTCTCTCACTATCTGTCACCGGTGTGCTGACAACGCTTTGAAACGGGATCAGCTCCGAAAGAGGGGTCAGTCGCAGTCTTTTCCTAATTTTACTCGATAGTCGCTTTTACCTTTTATCTTTATATGAAAGTCGGCTCGCTGCAACCAACTTGGGGTGCCTATTAATTACACGAGCGACGAGCTGAACATGCTCAGCTCGGCTCGCGGGGTTGTCTACTAATTAGTGTGAACTGAGCATGTTGGTTGAGAATGTTCGTATATTAGTAGACTATGACAAGTATTCTCAGCGAGCGTGCTGACCAGAGTCTACTAATCTTCAGCATGTTCAGCGAATATTCGCCGCTCAGGTAGGAAGAATATTCGCGCGAACATTCGCTGAACATGCTGAAGATTAGTAGACTCTGGCAGATAAGCTCGTAGATAAGTAGGGGGCTTTAGGCTATAATTTCATGCTGCATGTTTCTCATGTTGGTTACGGAAAATTTGAGATTTTAGACCAACCGGAAAATGCATGCATTGTAAGAGGCGACTACCGCAGATGTCGTAGTGAATGGATGAGTAGGCTATTTTGCGGCATAGCTTCTGTACCCTTTGGTCGCTCAAATTCCAGATTAGCAGACATCCGCGATATCGGCTGTGCCGCATATTCCCACGCATTCGATTTACCCGACCCACACTAGATACAAAAATACATGTTTTGCTTAATCTGCAACCCCTCCCCATTAAAATAATAATCCGACATTTTATAGGCCCCTAGCGGTAGCCTAATAGGGATGCTCGTTTAGCGTCCGATTTCTCTGATCAATATGTGCAACTGAATTTTTATAAATATCATTGACCTATTGATTCATTTATTTTTATTTTGTTATATTACTATTTTTTTTCACCTCAGGTACGTCATATCAAGACATCTCTATACTTTACAATTTTACATAATTATAGGCCTAGTAGGTTATTCCAATACAAGAGAGCTATACAATTTCAAATTGTCAATTCATCAATGATTTAAATGGACGTCGAATAAAACTTCATTCGGTAAAACTTAATTAACAAATTTAATCAACCAAACTAGCCTACTAACCTACTTGTAAACTAACTTGTAAACAAAATAATACATAATATAATAAGAGAAATCAATCGTTGCGAATTTAATGTTCGTTTCATCATCTGACGACGACATCACGGATTAATGCCCTGAGGGGCAGCAGGGCAGCGAGCCTCCGGCCCCGCAGAGGTCCGAGGCTACGGCCTGGTCGGCGTCGCTGATGCCGTAGCACTGCCCGGGCTTGCGATGTAGGGTCGCGGGGCACGGGTTCGGTTCAGGGACGGGCAGGAAACAATCCTCAGGAGAGTTCATTGTGAGATATTTATCAATATTTTTCATTGTAAGATATTTATAAATATATTTATACTCTGATTACGGTGTTTGAAAGGCGTACGTAACGCTTCCATCGGTATTTCTGAATCCAAAATTATGAATTTATTTGAATAATTACAAATTGCACTATCCGGCCTACATGAAGATGTATATGCTTGAAGGTTCCATAGATTCTCCTACGAATATCAGGGATTCGGTTTTAGCCGTTTCTTCTATACTCTTCCTTACTGCTCTTGATTTGGTGAAAGGCCGAAATCACAAAATCCTAACAGACTGTTTTCTATTTCCCTCTTTAATGAACGCCGAAAATATCAAATAGTCTGAAACTGTACCCAGATGAGAATCAAATAATAATTCGATCAATTTCTGTACGATGAAAATAATTTAGAAAATAATATATTAAAGAAACTCTTAAAAGAAGATCATAATTATCTACTATCCAAAAATAGTTTAAAGAATGATATCTAACTGATAGATTTATCAGCTCGGTATTTTGATATATAATGACGTCAAAGACTTTATACTAGGGCGAGATAAGTGATTTGACTTGCAAAGGAGTCAAATTTAGGGATCCCTCTCACGTCAATTTGTACGGGGCGGGGGTGATGTACCCCAACCTCGAGATGTCCAGTGTCCACCCCTCTAGTCCAAACAATTAAACTGATTATGGTAGGTTTTAACGTCAAAGTTCAGAAGTGCAAGGTGCTTCTCTTCAAGACGGCTCTACACAATCGACCACTAGCGTCACAAAGATTGTGCTAAGCTTATTACAGCTTTACTCCACAGAGCGCCCTGCAGTCCATTACAGACCGCCGAGTAGGAGCAATATTATATTTAGCATATATGATAATCTTTACAAACAGATTATATGGCTGAGAAGTGTTTATTTGCAGGTCTATTAGGATTATTTATACTATAATCAACGTCCCTGGCATAGCCATAGGATGAGAAACCGTACGTTAAATGGTGCTGTATTGCATACATCTTGGCTGCAATGTGATAAAATAATCATATTGATAGATTGATATATCAGTAATTTAGCTCATGATCACAAAACGTTCAAAATATAATTTATTCAAGAAACACATTTTATCCAAAAGAGCGCCCTAATAAATTGAGTTCAGTAGAGAATAATGACAATGAAAAAACCCTGAAAAAACAGAAAAGAACAAATAATAATGAAAGAAAATAAAAAAGAAATAAAAAAAGAAATAAAAAGAATCATATAACGTGCATAACATTTACATTGTTACATCATAACGAGAGAGAAATACATGGAGTTACAGTCCTATATGGTAAGACTTGAGACTTTAGTGCGCATATTGCAAGGTTCCTGGTTCAAATCTCACAAGAACTGTGCCGGGATGGCTCATTGGTAGAGTGTTCGCCTCAGAAACAAGTGTTCCTGGATCGAATTCCAGGTCAATCTATTGAATCTACAACGGAACAAACGCAGGGTGTCTGGAAGGGTAATCGTACACCTGATCTCTCAGTATTGACGCCCTATCAAATGTCAAAGGTACGATTAATCATGGAGTGGTAAAAATAATGAAGCACGAAAACAGCAATTAAGAAAGGATACTAGCATATGCGAGTGTCAATAATTATTGTGAAAAATACGAATAAGAAACATATTTGATAAATTAAATCAGAGTCTGTAGTATAAGAACTGAGCTAGGAATAGAGTATCGTCTGGTTAGTGAATATCTCTTTATTTGTCAAAGCAGAGCATATGACAGGGGAAAAATGCATCAAATATATTGATACATCAAATAAAAATAATTAGGAAGTTCACTCTTCCATACATAGGTATAGTCATAGATTAGGCTTTGTAGTAACATCTTAGCTAATAAACATAAACATCAGTGCTTAATCTAGGCAATGAAAGGTTAGTGAAATAGATAAACAAAAATTGAGATGTTTTGGTCAAATAATGAGATCAGACGGTCTGGAGAAGGCAAAAATGATGGCCTGGGGGAGGGGGAAAGAGGTAGAGCGAGACCGAGACAGAGGTGGTTAGATGGGGTGCGGGAGATGCTTGCGTTGGGGCTAGGACAACTGAAGGAGAAGATGCGACAGAGGGAGAGTTGGAGGGGATACATCAGCTACGTCGTCAGGAGTTTATCTAGACTCGACGACAGTATAAAAATAATTCTAATTCACCATTAGATGAACTGAAATTTGATCGATAGGAGCATCAGCGACAGACCTGGCTAAGAACCGGACCCGTGTCCAATGCTTTCCTTAAATGAGGGGACTAGTGGCGGGGGTGTCAAGTATGCAAAATATGCTATTGCTCCCCCCGCCCCGAGAGGGAATACCTCCACCCCCACCCCCTCTTAAATCAGGGTTTGAGACAGATTGCTTGATTGATTGATTAATTAATTAATTAACTTATTATTTCATTATGTCATTGTTTTTCTAATTCATACAGTCGTATTTTCTAATTTATTCAATCATTCAATAAACTATATGTTTATTGAATGATTTAGCATTGATCGGTTGATTGATTGATTGACCGATTGATTGATTGTACAGTAATGCTGGACTGACGCCTGATCGATTGATTGTGTGATTGATTTATTGAATGCCGGACTGTCTGATGATTAGTCAATAGATTGATCGATTGATTGGGTATTTATCTGGGTTCTTCTATACAAGATCAGACTGCCTAATCTGGTGGAATACTATATCAGATCTTGGTAACGTGCTCACACTTCTGGTTCTCTTCTGATCAGAAAAACTACCAGCATCATCACGGAAATGCCCAGGATACCCAGCTACGCTTTGAGTCATTCTTGATTGATCTTCGGCGTCATGGTGCTCATCCCAACATCTGGTGTTTTCCGTATTCTTTCCCTTTCTCCCTGATTTCCCCAGATTGTTTGTAACTCCCAGAAGAGTTCCCAGAGAGCCGTAGATATGTTCAAATGATTCAATTTCGTTGTCACTTTCTGAAGTCGTGAAGATTGTTTCCTCCTCTCCTTCAAGTTTTCCAGTTACACCGCTATTTCTTCCAGGGATTTCAAACATATCGTGACCTCTTCTATTGGAATCAGAATTATATTCATAACCTTGTGAATGTCTAGAGTTATCTTGGACTCTTCCCATCGTCTTTACGGCGGCATCGCCTCTTCCAATGGTGCCAACAGGGACATCACTACCTCTTCTTATCGTTCCTTCATCTCTTGCAGAGATTCCAAACGTTCCTTCTCCTCTTCCATGTGCTCCACAATCTCCTCCATGTGTACTATAACTATGTTCACTTCTTCCAGAAATGTTTTGACCAGTTAATACAGGACCTTGCGGCACACCACTGCGATTCACATTCACGCGATTGACTCTTTCCCTCCCAGGAGTACCATGCAGCATCACAAACCTCCCATCGGACTTACGAATTGTTCCAGGTGGTGTATCTGACATGGAAGTCTTTCCAGTCACTTGAGGAAGGATTCTATGAGCTCTCTCTCTTCCAGGTGTTCCATAGACACTCCTCTCATTGACCCCTGGAGGCCCCTCCGGTATAGATCTTTTCCTGTTCCCACTACTAGACACGAGACTCTTTCCAGGTGCTTGAACATTAACGCTATTCGCTCGATCCCTTTCAGGTGTTCCATATACACACCCTCCTTTTCCATCCACTCCACTGAATCCTTCCGACGTGAAACCTTTTCCAGTTACGTCATGATTGATGCGATGGGCTCTATTTCTTTCCGGTGTTCCATGTATACACCCACCTCGTCCGTCATATCCACGTGATATGCCATCTCTACCACCCCCAACATTTGAATCCCTAGTTCCACCATCAAGTGCAGTATTTGAGCTCCAGTTTTGACCGCTGTTGCCAGGATTAGCAATCGCTCTGATTGATATCTGATGAAGTGATCTGGCGTTCTGGAGTTTTGAGAGAATAAAATTTTGCTCCTGGGTATTCCCAGAACCTATGGCGTCCTTTGAGACTTTTGTTCTTGGTAGGGTTGCAACGTGTGTTGCACTGTTGCTTGACAAAGCATGAGAAGATTGCTGCCCCTTTAAGTCACTTAGCTGATACTGGGGCTGCTGGTTAGGCTGGTATAATTGTTTCTGCTGCTGTTCAAGTTGTTGTTTCAGTTTTTGCAACTGTTGTAGATGGAGTTGTTGTTCGTGTTTTTGTTGTTGTATCTTTTGCTGCAGATCCATCAAGTTTTGTTGTTGTTGTTGCTCCAGGTCCAGATATTCCAATCTCTCTTCCATCTGCTCTTCTTCATTGTTCTTCCTCCCATATCTCGACTTTCTTTTCTTCTGTCTGTGGTTGTCGAGTTGTTGTTGCTGGTCCTGGTACGAAGACGTCCCTAACAAACTCTCCATGGAACATCTGGAGGCTCTATCGCTTCTATCGTACCACGTGGGTTTTTCCGTTGTGACGTCACTGATGACGCTGTAACGCGCAGTGACGTCATAGTTGCTCTCCGTTCGGATAGGCTGGTTTAAACTACGCGACATAACTTCATAGCCGTTGTCTGATCTGATAGGTTGATTTAGACTCCGCGACATGATATCATAGCCGCTCGGTTCTCTGATTGCTTGGTTTGAATTTAAATCAGTGCCACTGAACTCGTTGCTATGGTAGCGACGGTCAGGCTGAAGGGGCGTGGCTTCATGAGTGTGGGAGTGTATAGAATAATCTTTGCTTGATCGATGACGTCCGCGTCGCGCTCTACAAACAATTACAATAACAACAACAATCAAGAAGAACAAACTGTCCTGAAATATCTATGAGTATGTGAGCAACAGTGGCGGCACCAATAAAGCGTTGGTTTGTCTTCCGATAGAATGTTCTGAACAGAAGTGGCTATTGCCTAAAATGTCTGGGTAGGGGAGGACACTAAGACGGATTGAAATTCCATACGTTACGTTGAGGCTAATATTAAAGATGTCCAACTATAGAGAAATCTGGGGGGGGAGGAATAAAGTACCTTTGAAGGCAGATCAAATATGGGTGGGAAGGCCCCCTCAGCCACGGTGGAGAATCGTCACTGGCACCGAATTTCAGAATGCTGGATGTATAGTGTTCACGCAGGTACCCAATTATGATGTTGCCAGCGAGATAATACCATTATTCTTTCAATAATTTGTTATAAAATTATTTAAAATAATCATTTGTTTAGAAACTTCCAACCGGAATCGTAGAAACTGTGCAGAGCTTGAATAAAATGTTCAGTCAAATGAAGAGATTTCAAATGAAGGGTTTCCCATCATCCTATGGCTGTGCCAGCAGGGGCGATTCTGGCCTATACGGAATGGGGCGGCCAGAGGGGTGGTGAAGCAAAATTTTTTTGGGTTCATTTGTTATATTTGTTAGATGTTTACATAAATTGTAGACATGATAACGTTCTCATTTTTGGGGTGGCCACTTGGGTGGCCAGCCCTTCATTTGGGATGGTCATGCCAATCCAGGCCAACCCTAAGAAACGCCATTGTGTGCAGTAGAGTGTCGACTCATGTAAAATTACTGGTTTTAACATCGATGTCAATGTTATATACATTTTACACAATATTGTAAATTTTTCGTAATGTAAACAATATGAAGTGACGTCACATTTAACATTGACATCGATGTTAAATCCGGTAATCGAGGATGAAGTTTCAATAGTAAACCAGGCCTAAACTATGTTAACATTGTAATATGAGTGGTTGCTACTGACAACCTGTATCTACTGATGATGACGATAATGATTATAACTGCTGTTACCATGACAACTGTCCCAGCCAATGCTGACGTCAGCACTGCAATCAATCAATCAATCAATCAATCAATTAAACACCAATCAACCAATCAATCAAACATTCATCCATTCTATCTTATATATTTATCTTTATAATATTTTAATTCAATTCAACTGCATTCATTCACACTGACATTATTTCAATTTATTTGTCAAATTCATTAATAAAAATTCATTCATTATTTAAATCTTTCATCGTTTACTCAATCATTAATTAGTCAAGGATTGCTCGATTGAGAGACTAATTGTATGACTTACTGGAATAGAAATAGAAATAGGAGTAAATTAATCAATTAATCACCTTCAGCGAGACGACATTCCAGAGTTTTCTAAATTTTAAACAGAGACTTTTATCTATACATTTTCTTAAAGTAATAAAATTTCAATTCATTTTTTTAGCCCCAGAGTCGTTTACAACCTAGGGCATAAACAATTCTATTAATGAGCGAAAGAATACTGATAAATCTACCACATAACTTCTATTAGTTTATCTATGCATTCATTATCCATTAAATATCGGATTGATTGATTGATTGATTGACAGGTTGATTGATTGATTGATGGATTAATTGATTGATTGACAGATTGATTCGTTAGTATATTCGATCATCAATTTATCAATTAAGTATCTGATTGATTGATTGATCGATAAATTTATTGATTGATTGATAGATATATCTATTCCACGCACCTGCGCTGACGTCATAACTGGACTTGACTCTGCTGTGCCCTGCCCTAAGACCCGCCCCCTCCTCTGCTCTAAGTCCCGCCCCCTCTCTCACCTCCCCCTCCTCGTGTGTCCAGCCTCGCTCGTCGTTGTGCGGCTGATCAATGGTGTGCTCCTGCAGGTACCTCACCTTGAGCTGTTTGTCTTGGACCTCAAGGCCTGCACTGGCTGAGGCTGATGTGTGGCTCATATAGGCGGCAGCTGCTGTGTTCAGTCGTGTTGATGTTGTTGTAGTTGTTGTCTCTGCTGTAGTAATAATAGAGGCGTAATATTGATCTCATCAGATAGCTCGGAGTCCTTTCTAAATTAGGCCAGCTAGTTGGTGTCGCAAGAGCCTATCTTTATGTAAAGATATACCTTTTTTGATTGCATTAACATATAATTAATCGATTAAATGCTCATTAGTGAGCGTGATAGCAGACTGTGTGTCGTAAACTGTGTACCGAAGGATCTGCCATCGGCAATGTAAACCGATTGCTGCTATAATAGCAATGCAGCTAGCTTAAGTTTTGCAACTTAAAGGAACCCTAGACCTCATGTTTCAACTGGCCGCTGTGCTGCCACTTGACCACTTGGCCTCTCCGGCGGAGAAAACGACTTAATTATGCTATTGTTAATGCATCATGACACCATGAGTCAGCTCTCTCTCTCTCTCTCTCTCTCTCTCTCTCTCTCTCTCTCTCTCTAGTGTCCTGCTAAAAGGAAAGGCAGATCCTTCTGTACGTATTACGATAAACAGTCTGCTATCACGCTCACTAATGAGCACTTCATCGATTAATTATATGATAAAGCAATCAATACAATGAATGCAATCCCGATCAAGTCAATTAGAGAGCAATATCTCGGATGTACAACGGGTCAACCAAGCCCACAATCCCCTCGTGGGTCGGATAATTGAGAGCGATTAGTACGTAGTAGGTGGATACTTCGGAAGATTGGGAAGGTTACCACAGGTCTGGCGTATATGATTCAATTACCAAATTGGATTGTATTGAATAGGGCTGGCGACCTGTTCTTTTCTATTGAAGATCTCTACCTGAGGTGGTTATCCACTGCTTTCCTCGGTGTCTGCGTTAATCCGCTTTGACAATAAATGTGCAGTTTTCAGTGTGTATTTTCTCAAGTTTCCCGGATCCAAAACAAGTATTATACCTAAGTAACTCAGCACTTTGTAGCCGGTAATTTAAATGACGTAGCACAAGCAACGAGTGGTATTATCTGGACGAACTGCATGACTGCAAAGGAGAGACCATTAAGTTAATTAAAGGAATTAAGTAGGACAAGACTTTCTTGCCTTGGATAGTGGTCTTACATATTTTAGGATCTCGGTTTCTCTTGGCCTATACAAACCTATAGACTATTTTCAGTATTTTGGTAAACTTTTGGTAAACTATATTTGCGAACAATACATATTGGTCCTTCAAAGATTCAAAACTACAGACATGATGTTTTCTGGTGACTTGTAACTGTCTGTAGCTGTACATTCCGCTTGGAAAGTCCTTGACATCGCCATCGAGCAAGCAACAGGCGGCTAAATCAGCAATGATTGATTGATTGATTGATTTATTGATTGATAGATTATACAGTCGGAGATCGTACTGAATATTATCTTATGATTCTTATCTTTACAGTATGAACAGTGCTGATTCCAGGGGGGGGGAGGCTAGGGGGGCTTATCCCCCCCAAACCTGTCCCCCCCCCAGATTTCTGAGGGGCTATGTTGGGCTAACAATTGCTACATATTGGGATAGTATTAGATTAGGCCTAGTTCGAGTCTAGAGTCATAACGTTTTCACACACCTTTTATTCGCAAAAAATTCAAATACCTAACTTTTTTTGCTAAACCCTACCATTTTCTCATATTATAGCAAACCATTTGTTACAGAAAAAGGTATTTTATTGCGAAGATGTAATATTTGTTAACAGAATAGCTGTCTGCTTGCTCTCCCTTTATGCTCTACCCCGGTGGTGACCGACTGTGCTTTACGCACTACCACGGTGGTGACCGACCGCGCTTTACGAGCTACCCGGTTGTGACCGACCGTGCTTTACGCGCTACCCGGTTGTGACCGACCAGAGCCAGGGGCTCAGTCCCCCTTTAGCCCCCCCCCCCCCCAGAACTTTTGGTCTAAATCCGGCACTGAGTATGAACTTT
>JAQFZF010003024.1:0-11756 GCA_034695365.1 Enchytraeus norvegicus
GGGTGGGGTAGTACTTTGTTATAATGTGTTACATGGGTGGGTGGGTGGCTATTGAGTTTTGTTATATTAAAAAAACGATATAAAAACTAAAATTAAATCCGGGAAATTGGGTGGTCTAAAGGTCAGTTGTTATATAACGCATAGGTGGGTGGGGGCAAGATTTCTTATATCGAGTTATATGGGTGGGTGGGTGAGTGAAAAAGTAGAATTTTCGGTTTTATATAATTTATGAATGACCTCTAAGCAGTCTAAAATATACTGATCAAATGAAGGGCGAATAAGAGTAAATGAATGTAAGTGATAAGTAGATCTACGGCATTTTATAGTTATTAACGTTATTAGTTCTTCTATTGGTATGGGATTCAGCCAAATTGACATAAGATCAAGAATTAAAGCATTTGTGTGTAAAAGAGCACTAACGCAGATATTGAGTAAGGCAACGGAAAACAACATCAGAACACAATGTTATCTTGTTTAAAGACATCATGTGATAGAGAGAGAGAGAGAGGGAGAGAGAGAGAGAAAGAAAAGAGAGAGATAGAATGAGAGATATAGTCTAGGCAAATCTGACTTAAAACCTTCTCATAAAATGAGAGAAAATATGAATGCATAATTATGTGGGAAAATTCATCGCTTATTTTTAGAATAGATTATGGAAACAAACCATTCCCAGATTCAGAAATTAGAAAAAATTAATATAGTGGAATAAAATTTTATTATTTTAATATTTGTTATTCACCAGAATGTGATCGCCTGGTCGAGCATGTCATTTTATAACCAACGGTTGCAAATGTGACCAGCATATAATTTCTGTTTAGTTACTTTTAATTAGTTACTTTATTAGTTACTTTCAAGCTACATTTTGCTGAGTTAGGCCAAAGGTAACCAAGGTAAGTGATGCCACTCTCCAAATTTGATTTTTACCAGTTTTTGTCCAAAAAAGCAAAAAAATTTACCAGCTTTTGATTGCATTTTACCAGCATTACCAGTACCTAATTATAAAAAACAGCAAAATGTTTATAACAGCTAAACCACCAAATATGTTAAAGTGGAGCATCAATGGACCCAGCAAAATGTTTTGATTCGTTACTTTTATTGCTGAAGACAAAATATTAACCGAATAGGCTCTCGTTTATAGACACAAATTGTTCTTCATTTATTACGTCATCAATATTTAAAAATTTGTCCCCCCCCCCCCCCATTAACCATGATCGCAGGTCCCGACCCCTACCCTTGATGACATCATCAATGTGGAGTTCATCGGCCACCACGCGGTAAGTTACCGGGGTAGCACGCTTTCGACCGACGGAGGGACAAAGCAAAGAATCAAAAATTCGTACCGTACTATTTTCCTGTACAGTGAACATATGTTATAGTTTCGCAAAGTTTGTGAGTTTTTGCATACTTCATCAATATTTTCGGTGTTTGCATTTTGTTTAAAAAATTGTATGGTTTTATGCATATAAGTGATTTTTCTCATAATAATATAATTCAAATCTTATTTTTGGCTAACAAGGTGTGTCCTAATAACGGTGTATTCTTTGATTTTACTAATTTTATATGTCTGAATTGCTGCTTAATACTTTCAGTAAATATTTTAATTTGGTAAAAATAATTTTACCAGCAATTTTACCAGCAAATATTGAATTTGACCAGATTTAGCCCCTTTCTGAAATAAATTTACCAGCTTACCAGATGCGTGTTAATTTTATCAGATCTGGTAAAATTTTACCAGCAGTGGCATCACTGACCATTGTGACCAAGGTAATCGACCTTAAGATTAGAAACTGATAAGGCCGAATTCTGGACTATACATGTATATCTATGTTTGTTACCAATCAAATCTGGCAACTAATAAAGTAGACAATTTATTCAAATTGGTATTTTACTCAATTTATTCAATTTAGTCGAAGTATATTGTAGAAGATGGGATATTATATCCTAACCCGTGGTTTGAAAAACCTCACCTTCTATTCAGAACTTGGGTCGTTATGATATTTCTTACATTTGCAACTACGCCTATAGAGTAACTATAAGCTAATAATGGAATCAAACAATAATGAGTTTGTAGTACAGTCTTACGTTCAACCCTTCCTCTGTATAATGTAGCATAACAAGCAAATGTTAAATCACACCTTTACCATATGCGCCCTTCTACATAGCCACCAATAATAAGCTCGTAAGTGCATTTGAGCATTAAGGTCAATAATCCTTAGCAAACATTAGCTTTTTTGCTTTTACTGGCTCCTTACGTCATATTTTATATTCCACGTAATCGTAATGTCTTCGTCAAAGTTTTACTCTGTTGGCAAGTCACAAGTTATTTAGTTATTTTATTTCAAAACCACGATGTTACATTCATATATACAGATTTCAGTGTTCAAATGATATACATTTACATTTATGATTATCAATATTGAGAAATCAATAGTTTAGAAGATAAGTGGTTCTAAGGTTTCCTGAGGGACCTTTCGATCATCGGGCAGGACGCCTTTAGGCAAAATAAAAGAATGTCATGAAAATAAAAAAATTAAATTATAACAAATTTCATCTTGTTTAACACATACAACACAAAAAGACCTTCTAACAATAACACAAATTATTAAATGTAATTACATTTCCAGAGAAAGTAAAGACTTACATAATCTAAGAAAACCAGATGTACTCGAGCATTCTTTAATTAATTTCATTTGGTAACTTGAGCCACATTGAGGGCCCAATGAAACTTATAGACTTCGAGTTGCGAATGTAATTTCAATTAAATTTATGTTTAAAGCGTTAAAGGAAAGATACAAGTGCTGAAAGAGAACAGGAGTCAACACTAGTCAAACAACGGGCATGAGCTTTTATCCACAAAACCTAAAATAATGAGACTAAATTGCTAAACCAATCAATCAATCAATGGATTTAGCGTCCGGTATCTCACGCGAAGGCGATGTCAGGGACGTCCCAAGCGGTATGTGCAACTAAAGACGGCATCTGACCACCAGAACACTCCTGCAAATGCACAAGCCGAAAGAGAAAGCAATATACAAAACAGTGCAAGTCCGTACAAAAAGAAAATGAATTTTAAGCCTTAGTGCAGAAATTCTTAGTGCAGAAACAACGAGTTAAAGTCCGGTTCATCATCTGACTAGGACATCAATGCTCAAAAGAGAATTTGCAGAGCGTTCCATGACATAGGACAATGTACGCAGCACACTGGCAGTGATCTGTCAAGTCTGTTTCTTATATTATACCAGGCAGCCAGGGCCACCAAGGTTGCATTAAATTCATTTCATTGATTGATAAAATTTACCATATCAATTAATTGAATTCAATTAATTAATTATATTTATTTAATTTTTGTTTACCCTGGGTGTAAACACTGAACACTGTAAACAGCCCTTTGGGCTTTATAAAAACTATTCATTAAGAAATAGTGAATCTTGGCCCGGCTACTCGAGATCGACTAGATTGAAAGAGGCGCGAAAATAAACGGCTTTAAACCTCTGCGGGGCTATTGAGAGCCTCTACCAAAGGAAGAGGGCTCCTGCTGATACTGAGTATGCAGCGCAATCTGTCTGCCTATGCTATTAATTGTTGTGTTAATTTAATTTCACCTGACCTCTTTAATCTATTTTTTGAGAACTTGGCTGCCTGTATGGTATTATGTTATTCATTGACGTGTTAATGTTTATACAAGCTTATTTCAAAATCTCATTACACATAATAGTGAATAGTGTTCGTACATCTACATGTAGGCTATGCTAAAAAGTACAATGACTGCTTTACAGATTTATGGAACAAATTTAGCTGTCAGGCTTTTTTTTATGGGGCGGTGTAAAAATTCTTACAATTTTATTCATTCAAATACCAATTGTTAACCCTAAGTGTCCCCTCTAGAGTATCCTAGATTTAGCATGCTCACTCTAAAAATTCATGTAAAAAGAGTTCCTTGTCCCCCCCCCCCCTCAACATTTTCTAGATCGGCCTCTGTTAGCAATATAATTTTTTTTTTCAACTTGCTAATCTTTGAATAAACAGGATGCTCGTAATAATCAAAATACATTATAGCAAAGTAGATAATCGCAAACTTCGCAAGGGCTTCGGTTGAGACCAACGTTAGTACAGTTAACGTAATAACTCTTGTTTATGACTACAGCATTAATGGTAACGGTACCACCGAGTCAATACTGAATCCTAGTGTTGAGATGACCCTTTTTCGAAACACTTTCCTCACACATGTGAAAATTGTCATTAATCTAGCGGCAAAGCCGCCAGACTCACTTTTGATTATTCACCATACCTTCGTTTACCTGCTCGGTCTTATGAAGCTGTCACCTACTACATACTAATAGCTTCCAAGTAACAGTTTCACCAGGGTTAGATAAAAATCTAAAATATGCACTGATACAAATTTCTGCAAAATTAGATAACATAAGCAAACATGCAAACCAATATAACTAACAACATGCAAACCAATATAACTAACAACATGCAAACCAATATAATTATGTGCAAATTAATTTAACTCTAAGTTCAATTCTCGACTAAATAAATGGCTACGTTACACTATGTCGCAAACCACTGAAGCTGAAAGCAAGCCTCACCAGTAAATCAGCTTCTGGCGATATGATATGGGAAACAATGAGATTATTGTATGTTAAGGAGTAGGACCAAGAAACAGTGTACCTACTCAGCCATGCGTGAGGAATCTTGTGGTGCTATCATTTATAATAATAATGTTAGACTGTCACACAGACTATACAATACTCTACCAGTATGAGCGGCTTATGATTAGTCCAATAATGCGCAATCATTTGCCGCATTTAACTCATAGTAATTCTTATATTATTCAAAATACAATGTTACAGTTTCAATTTTAAAAACAGATATACAATCCTTTAGAGGTATATACATTATACAATGCTTTATAAAGAACATTAAATTTTGTATAGCGCCTCTGTATACTAGGTATCTCAGATGCGCCTTTTTGACGCATAGAAGGGAAAAGTAGCTAAGCCTGCCATAGGCCACACACGATGTGGCAAGCCCTCCGCAAGTCTGGATACTGAGCGACCAATTGGTCTAGTACACAGAAGCCATGACCCAGATCACTCTGCCCTTCACTGAAATATAGGCGTTAGTAAGCTCTTACGAAACACATGGAGTTGTCGACTGGTTAAATTAACGAATTTTAATACAATTGCGAAATTTTAAACCAAATATTGGAGTTAGGATTTACAGTTGAAGATGAAAACTTTAGAACCTGCTGATCATATTTGACCCGAATTGTGATTTGTAGGGTGTATCCCTTCTTGGTTCCGGGATCCTTGAGAATAGTCCAACCAATAACTGCACGTATTTCGTAAGAGCCGACTAACGCAAATGCTGAGGAAGGCAATGGAAAACAACCTCAGAAACCTACATTTTCCCGGAACAAAGGCATCATTTTAGGTGTAAAGCCTTTGTGATAAGACGGACTTATTGGGATGGTCGATGGTGTGCTCATTAAAGAGCGAAATAGCTGATTGTGTGTATGAATTTTTGCCATGTACCGGCCACGTGGCAGATAAATAGATTAATGCCAGTGAGATATGATAATAAGAATCTGATAGGCTAATTCATTTTGCACATATCGGTGAATGAGCCGATGCAAAATATAATTATAATACGTATTTTATATTTTGTGAGCTACTATAATTCACTCAAGGTCTCTAGTACTCGCTACAAGTATGATTAGGCCAACGATATTACATAGCTGACACTTTAATTAATCAATCAATCAGTCAGTCAGTCAATCAATCAATCAATCAATCAGGCAATCATTCAAAATAAATAAATACATCCATGATAAATTAAAGTTGGTGATTTTAATTGTAATTTTCCTGCGGGCTATGCCTTACTTTTATTTATTTAAAATTTCTCATCTGCACATAAAATATAATGCACAAAAGTGTTATTGTAGAGTCTAAATTATTATTGTTATCCGTTATTGTAAATTTTGGTTCTCGTTCAAATTCTTTTCTCTGCTCAATTTTGAATAGACTGTGCGTAGGTTATTTGTTTAATGGGTGTCGAGCTAATATTGCGAAATGAAAGTCTTTTGTATGAAACACGTTTTATCTTAACTTAATTTAACTTTGGACACACATGCACGTATGTTGGAATTTCCAACTTGCGCCGAAATCATGATTACAAAAACTTCACGAAAGGTAATATGGACAGTAGCGAATACTTTCCGTCCGATTTAGAATTAGTAATTTTTCATGATTATGTCTTGATCTCTGCTGTGCTTGATTGCAGTGAGCATTGAAAGGATTACGGTTAGGGTGGGTTAGGGTAGGTGTAACGGTTAGTGTTAAAATTCCTTTAAGTTAAATTTGAATTCGTGAATATTTACAAAAGTACTGCAAAAACGGACGGAAATTATTCGCTAGTATATGACCTACGACACTTATCACTTGGCTTGAAATACAGTGAACAAAATTTGATAAGTTCAACTACTTATTGGGCGAATCCAGTTCCAATCTCAAAAGTTAAACGTTTTAAAAATTAACGGTTACAATTTGAATGCGTCAAAGGCAAAGACTGGATGGATTCATGGGATGGATTCGACTTGCTATTCGATGGTGTGGTCCATTCTTAGACCGATTGAGAGCCTCTGCCAAAGAAAATAGATCTCTAGCTGATCCTGCTTATTCCGCCCAATATGTGTGCTGATGCCGTTAATGAACTCGCTCCACCGGGGTGGTAGGTTTCATAGTCTCCATGGCCACCTAAGTAACTTTATACCCTCTGGGTAGATTCAGACATTTAATAGTTGTTATAATGCTAAACTTACAATATTTTAATATTAAAATATCCCAATATTAATATACTTACAGTATTTTAACATAAAAGTATTCAAATATCATAATAGCTTACTTTCAGTACTCCACAAGCACAGGAACAACTTGACCCAAGCATCATGGTATAGTTGGACCACACCCTAATGTTCGAGCCGAGGTTATTACTAGAAGTGTCCGAATAAGCAATTTCAAAGAGGAGATTGGACAATCTTTCTCTAAAAATGAATATGTCAAAATTAGAATAATCTTACCTCCCACTGCCTTTATATTGATAAAAAGATAGGTCAAATCTACAAAAATTAGGGGGGGGGGGATCCGGCCCCCAAACCCCAAAGGTAATTCGCACCCTTGTTACAAACCGTAAGATCAGTGGCCCAATTCTGGATCCCAGGTGAATCTGTAATCAATATAAACCCATTCCGTTGACAGATTGGGAGTTCATCATTGTATCTTACACATTCCGGCAGCATCAGTTGAGAATGTATGCGGAATTTGGTGCAGGCTCATACCAAATACCAGCATACGTGTCAATCATGCCCTCCTTCCTTCGTGAATCAATTTATTGGGAGCAGTTAGTACGTAGTAGGTGACTACTTCAGAAGATTACGAAAGTTAAACACGGGTCTGGCGTATGATCATATGGGTATGAGAGTAAGATGGTATTTATTTTTATTATTCGTAAATATTCACATATGACAGAACGTACACGCTTATTTCCTTTCTTAATTGCTGTTTTGTGGGGTTTTTTCTTTTCTTTTCAGAGTATGATTAATCGTACCTTTGCCTTTTAATAGCGCGACATGCTGCTAGCGCCGGTACACGACTAACCTACAAACTCTGAGATTTTTCTTTGTCGACCGACCTGGGACTTGAACCTGGATCACTTGCATGTGCGACGAACACTCCATCGATGTCGCTAAATCCCCACCCCCAATGGCGTACGGATATGGCGCATGGAGGCTGCAACATTGCCACTACATTAATGACAACTGCTACAAGTGTGCTTAATGCTCTTATTGATATCACGTAAGATGATTTAAGAATCTTAACGCAGGTAACGCAAGTAATGTGAAAATATCGGTAAAACTCTAGCGTCGGTTATGTGCAACGATCAGTAATGAGTTAATAACTTTAAAGTTTGTTGTCATAGAGCAAAACCAAGTACGGATTCGGAATCAGCGCATCAAAATACGTCAGTAACATCTAACAGACATAAGAAAACAAAGTGGATCTTCAAAAATTTGAGATCTATTTTTGAGTGAAAAAGGGCCACATTTTTGCATAAAAGTCTACATATCTGTCCTCGCTGATGTACTAGAGCCAAGCTAAGCACAGATTTGGAATCAGAGCGTCAAACTACGTAGGAAAGTCTAACATATTGAAGATTACGAATATCTTGTGAATGTGATGTCACATTAGATAAATAAATTTTCGTTAAAAATCCTAACCCCTGTAACAAAATTGTGTTTAAAATGCGAATATATTTTCTGCCGGAAGTCGTAGAGAAAAATCAAGCACAAATTCGGAATCAGCGCGTCAAAATATGTCAGGAATAATTAGTTCTGTCGAAATAGTTCTGTCTTGAATGATCTAAATTTCATAGATAATTAACATAGTAGCCACTGTGCAAGGTCCCCAATGTGCAACCAAGTGTCAATATCTGCACTCGTTGATTTTCTAGAGCTAATCTAAGCACAGTTTCGAAATTAGCTAGCCAAATTACGTTAATAAAGTTTATCTAGCATATTGAAGAATGCGTATATAGTGTGAGCCTGATGAGCCTCTTAGGAATGGGATCAGCTCCACACTAGCAGTCAATATATTGACTCGGTGGTACATAGATATATTTAACAATAACAAATCCTCCACGACAAGCCCCTAACAAACCTCATACGAAATTCCGGATACATTTTTATAAAAGCATTTCGTCACCGAAATGAATTTTTACGAATTCGGTGGCCAATCACTACATCACTTTTGCCACTGTATCCAGTTCAAGGATGACCAAAAATTCTCCATTCCGAAATACAATACAATACAATACAATGAAGATTTAACGTCCGGTTCCTCACCCGAAGGCGATGTCAGGGACGTCTTGAGCAGACTATGCAAATGCAAGCAGTTCTTTCAACCGTAAAACCGTTTTTGATATTTTGATTTTGATTTGAATGTAGATACTACTATGTAGAATAATTTTTATGTTTAATGAGCGTAGATTGAAGGTAGATATAGATCTTCACTGTTTTCATTTGATTTATTCGATGTCTTTCACAAACATTTACACTTGTTAACAGCAATAGAGTAATAGGACTATGCCTTAAGCTTTTTCGTCCCTGACATCGCCTTCGGATGAGGAACCGGACGTTAGATCCTCACTGATTGATTGATTAATTAATTTTGTATAATATACTAAATTAATTATTAAAAATTTATTAATTAATTACACAGTTTTATTGCGGTGTCTTTGTTTCCATGTTCAACTGCTCTACAATGCACACTGTGGTTACTCAGTTAAAACATGTTTATCAGTTATCTTCTAATGCACTTAATTTCACAAATTTGGGTCGCTTTTATTTTGTAATGTATAATATTGATATATTTCACGTGTAACCGGCGGTCAGCTAGATAAGGTGTATTCACCTTCACTGATGGCCCTTATTGTATAAGTATAGATGGCAATTTATGTGTTTGCACAATGATCGGTATGTATGCTACGCAATAAACAATGTTCTCTATCTCTCTCTAGTATTAATTAAGGCGTTAATTGCCCTGCCATTTCGGTATCATTGCGCTGTCCTGGGCTGACATTGCAAAAATTATTTCTTCATCAGGGATTTATGGAATTATTATAATATTAACGCCGGTTGATCTGGACTACATAATTTCAAACGTTTCAATAAATTAATGTCATTACCAATATGGCAATCGAATTCGAACGAACGAAGTCATTAATACATGACATGCGGTCTCAATACATGCGAAGTCATTAATACAAGAAATTTTGAGTGCTATGAATTATTTGATATATTTCGGTATAAAATAAAAAATAAAATAACGGTTTAACATCCGGTTCATCATCTGACGACGGTATAGGAACAAATAGGGATGTTTATGTCGAGATTGGGATCAAACGACGTGGGATCAAACGACGTGGGATCAACTAACGCTGGGATCAATTGACGCATGGATCAAATGACGTGGGACCAACTGACGGGGTTCTATTGACGCGGGACCGACTGACGTGGGATCTAATGACATGGAATCATAAAAAGTTACTTCTGTATCCTTAGGAACTGTGCTATGTTACATAATTGAATAGCCGTTAGACCAGACCCATATAAATCTCTGGTTATCTCCTGCCTGCCCTATTAATTTTAAATTCTGTTAAACTCTGATCATTTTTGCCCATTATAAGTATGGTATAACTGTGAACAATTAAAACGAATAAAGATGGATTTATTAATTATCCAGGTGAAGTAGCCTAATCGGTGGTACATCTCGTATTAATAGAAAAGTTTTTGATAGATTATCTGCCATCAATCACGCATGCATGGTTATAGAAAGCATATCATTTCCTAATTCGGTTAGCTATAACATCTATTTTCTAGAATAAACTGCAACGCAAAAAATTTTGCATATTAAAATGTACACAGCATCTGTTTCATCATCTGACGTCACTGATGCCGTCGTCAGATGATGAAACGAACGTAAATTCGCATTGAAACAATTTCACGTTGGAGCATGATCCTATTTCTAAAACTTTATGAACTATTAGGCCTATACTTATGACAAATACTTTGTTGTAAATTAAATAAGCAAACAATTTCCTCTTATCACCTGTCGTCTAATTTCTTTTCTAGATCAACGGCCTTAAACGTGCTATGTTTCTGTTATTCTCACTTTTCACGTTTTTCTTTGATCGTGACTTGGTATCCCTTGTAGGTTTTCTCAGCACGGGGGATGGCAACTCTCCAGGCAATTACGCGCTGTTGGACTTGGTAGCAGCGTTACACTGGATCAAAGAGAACGTGGCTTCGTTTGGTGGGGACCCCGAGTCCGTGACATTGATGGGACATGGATACGGTGGGACTCTTGTCAACCTCCTGATGATATCTCCTGTCGCTAAAGGTAGCCTTCGACCCTAACTCTATATCTTTCTTCTTAGTCTATTTTCTGTCTTCTGTCTCACACTCTACCTAATTACTTATATGTTTTGTTATTCCCAAGTCTTCTTTTGTATCTACGCATTCATTCGATTTTTAGGTCTTTCAATTTTAGAACTTTTACAAATTAAATTAATTTTTATTCAACCGCCTTGGTTGAATAGTCGAGTCTGTAGAGTACTTGTCTGTTATTCAGAAGGTTGCAGGTTTTCTTCTCAGTTGGCTCGGTCTCTGACATCATCCTTGAATAATAGCAGAGTTCAAATACTTATGGTTACTGAATCCACTAGGCCCTATCGCTAAACTCGTACATATTATTTGTACGCCCCGGTTGGATATCCTAGTGGGTAGCAAACTTGCCGTGACCTCGCGACCTCCAGCTTGCCGGATAAGCTGGAGGTCACTAGTTCGAGTCCCAGCCGGGTCTGTCTCTGACAGTGTCCTAGGATACGGAAACAGACGTTAAACTTAGATTTGCGGCTTTATCTTTACGTTCTTGTATTTTACATGTAGGTAGGAATCTGTATCAGAAACCGGTCATATTAAGTGTATATGCGGGGTTCGAATGCGAGGCTCGCCCGTCACTGATATCTCTGTCAAGAGATGAAACTGACGTTAACTTCGGCTTTAGCCTTTAGCCTTTAGGATCCCTTAGTAATTGATCTATGATCACTGCTCCTTGGTCCTACTCAATTGATTGATTGAGCCATTGATTGATTGACTAAGTGATTGATTGAATGAGTGAGGGATTTACTGATTG
>JAQFZF010003025.1:0-11756 GCA_034695365.1 Enchytraeus norvegicus
ATGTATTTTGTTTGTATTTGTTTTGCTATGTATGTATTCTAGTTTATAATATCATTGTGCGTATGTCATAATGATTTCTTAATAAAATACTACTACTGCTACTATTACAAAGGAGACTTGGTATTATCAATAACTATGAACTGCTGTCGTTCATTTAGATAAGATTTGAACCAATCAAGAGGAGTACCTCGAATACCATACTGGTTCAATTTGCTAAGTAAAATATACCCAGGATAGAGTTTTTGTTGCCATTTCTATGCGCAGCATGTTGGCACATATGCATGTTGGCATATATCGCATCAATAGTAGAGTGACCAGTATAAATGTACTATTCTTATTATTGTTATCAATAGTTACATTTTTGGTGTGGTACAGCCATGGCCTTTTTGACGGATCAATTTGATGATCTATGCGGTGCTCATTAGTGAGCGTTATAGCAGACTGTGTTTCAGAGTATGTTCCTTGAATCTGTCATTTAGCAGTACACTAGAGAGAGATCAACAGTGTACTCCGTATTGTTAAAAATGTATTTCATAGGACGTCGCGGCCACTTTCAAAAGCAAGGGTTGGGTACCAGTGACCACTGTATAGATTGATACTTACATAATGCAAAGAATAGTTCCAATGCTCATGGAACTTCCTCCTGAAGCTCCGGGACAACAATGCTTTGACTCCAGCTTCAATGTCTAAGTACAAACATATAACATATCTTATAAACATGAGCGGAGTACCCATCACCAGGGAATGGGGTTACAATACAAGATGGGTTTAACGTAAGTTTCATCATCTGACTATAGATATAAGGGACGTCTCAAACAGCACAAGAAATGCAAACTGGTCCAATCTAGCGCAGCTGGCAAGTTACAAGTGCCGATATGAACAGAAGTCAACCAAGACTATGTTCATTGTGTTGGCCTAAGTCTAATCTGTTTTCTTTAGTCTCAACTAACTACCGTAGAACATAACGCAATAATGTATACTATTATATAATGTATGCTATGTATCTACGCATGAGTGTGACATACAATTTTGTTACTGTAAACAAGAAAACGAAAAACAACATTTACCCTAGGTTTTTAATGTCTGTTTCTGTATCACAAGGATATACCGTCAGACTAGATGAGAACCCTTGACCACCTGCTCATTAAGCATGCGTGTGACCGAATAGGCTAGCCAACCGAGACGAGAACTATAGATTACAGTAGCCTGCTCTATTCAACGTAAAAACAACATTCCCGGCCACCCCTAACATAGATATCGCACTAATGGCTGGTTTATTGGTGGGTACCGATGTTATGGGTGGCTGGGCCCAGGGCCGGATTGAGAATAAATTGGGCTTTATGATGCAGCCCAAAACGGCAGATCTTTTATGGCATTGGTGCATGTGCAGTGTGCATTCCACAATCACCGTACTGACAAAACTAATGAAAGCGACGTATTAACGGTGTTATTGTAATTTGTAAGATTCGTGACAACTCGAGGTTATTTACATCAAACTATCATTTAACTATGTTACATAAACATATTTGAAACATTACTAGTATTTATATTGCTGTTTATTCGAGCCTTAGCGAGGGCGAATTCCTCTATCGTATCAGTGAAGTCAAGGCTGCACAATAACTCATGCTCAATGCCAGAGGCGTCCATCCCCCCCCCCAGAACTACGACGCTGTGTATGCTTCCCCCTCCCCCTGAATTCACTAATTATATAATTAGTGAATTCAGGGAATGGCGTACATCAATTCACTCAGTGGCAGATCAAGGAATTTTTTAGAGGGGGCAAAATACATGTAATTTTTTTCAAGGAGGGGGGGCAAATCAAGTCGAGGCTAATCGAGGGGGTGGGCCAAGGGTCCAAAATATGTGTTTTAATGTGTCAAATTACAATACTGTTTCAAATCGAGGGGGGATGGACCGGGGGGTTGCCCCCCTCGAGGTCGATGGGGGCATGCTCGAATTTAATCTCCTCGTGGGGAGCCTCCCCCCTTTGAGGTCGATGCGGGGTTTTAGTCTACCGACCAGTGACATACTATCTAACTCATTGGCTAATTCTGCCACAAATCTTTCACGTCATATTCATTTGTGTACTATAGGCGTAGAAGCCCAGAGTGCGTCAAGTAAGACATTAATTTTGTTGAAACACAGCAAACACAGCAAGCATAGCAAGCACAGCATCAGTGAATCGACTTGTCATTAGAACGATGACTGTATCGAGACACAAGTTGTAAACTTCTATTTGAAATCCCTTGTCTGGATTCGTTCGGCGTTCATCAATTGTAACCTCACAAGGTCGACGAGAAGTTCTGCTACACGTTTCAGTGTAAGGCTGTAGCAATATTAAGTACCTGAATTAAGTACCTGGCTTATGAAGTTCAATTGTTAGGTTTGACGTCGGTTCTTGACCGTTGCTGCGTTTCTCAGAGTCTAACTTAAAGGAATCAACGAAACGCAGAATTATTCATACGCATCTCCGTATTTTATTCCCAACACGAATTTATTTACTCATCTATCGAGTTTCCAATAAAAAATGTTCCCTGGGTCCTTCCTCTAACATCTCCAAATCAACTCTGAAGTTCAAATAGTTAAGATGTCAAGATTATGTAGGCTAGCTGAATAGTTAGTTGTCTGCTGTTTTTAGCCATTTTTCCATGTCGCTTTATCTAGACGTGATTTGTCCAGCCTATCGATGCATGATGCAACTAGATGAGTGATATGGCTAGATCAGACTACAGAATGCGACATCTGACGCGAGACCAGTGACTTCAAAAATAGGCCTACTCTTTAAAATGTGCAGGGATAGGACTACGTCAAACTCATTCATTCTTACATAAAGACCACGAGCTGCTGATACAATTGTTGTGTCCTCACTTTCATCTCTGAGCTGCTCTAGTGCTGTCATGACAGTCTTAAGACACTCACTCCAGTAGAGTTGTGCATCCATCTTCTACACTCCTCCACGATCGTGTTGTACTTGACACTCGTTCAGTGCTCTGTTATTGTGTGATGCCTGCGCAGCATGTGACGACTTATTCTATCACAAGATTTATTCCCTGAGCCGCACCAAACAGTGAACACCAAACAGAGCCGCACCAAACAGGAGATACAAGTTCATACAACAAAGCATTTTGTTGTATCTCCTTAACCTTTGATTAAAGACGTTTGACTTCTACCGAAAAATTACCCGCTCCGTCGGCTTATTAACGTGCCCGGTACATGTACAGCAGATGACTAATGTATTTAGATAGAAGGGGTGGTTTAGGGTTAGGGAGGGGGTGTGTGTTGTGGGGTATATATATTATAACGACGTCAGATAATAGCAGCCACCGTTGATCACTAGCGCAGCGATGAGATATTAGTCGATTTGGGCAGCATTCGTTCAAAGGCTCCAGTAGCGCTAGCGGTAGCATGTTGGGCTGTGAATCAAATAGTTGTAAGTTCGATTCTTGCTGTAACCTGTGAATTTGTTTAAAATTGTACTTAAGGCATTCTGTTTTGTCCAATATTTAAGAAATTTAACAAAGTTTAAAGTATTTCTCAATGCTAATTATGTCATCTGCTGTACACGTGCCGCGAACGGGAATACGTGGCCCGTCGTAGCTCTCTTATAACACAGTGTTTGACCGGTAGTAGAGCCTGATGAAAAGAGACCGACGAGACGCTCAACTGGACTCTGTCATTCTGTTGTTGTTGCCTACCCCGAGACCAGCCGTGGTGCTGACACCCTCTATCTTTGTAATTGGGAGGGTTCATCCAGGACTCCCTGCCAGGTATCCAGCAGCTCTGCCGCCTCGCAGGGGCTATTCCATAAATCGATTGGAGTGAGTGTTATTTGCATTTGTTTGCATTGAAAGAGGTGTTTGGTCAGAGCACAGAGTGCAGACCCTTCATACTGGTGATGAATGTTCGGGGGGGGGGTAACTTTTTTTTGGGGGGGGAGTAATTGTGAAGGAAGGGTGATTTGTTTGTTCTTAATTGCGATGGAAATATGAAAGAAACCCCATTTCTCTCAAATAAAACTATCATTAACCCAGCAAAATCTAACAACCTTAACGACACTGAAATCGATCAAAATATTAAAGTTAACCATAGTTTTGCAGTAAGAAATCACAAATGCACAATACCAGAAAACAAAATAGTAGAAATGCAAGCTCCAGAAATCCACCACTCAGAAGAAACACTAACCAGATATCAAAGACATGTCATCATTCTCGTAGACAGAAGTTTGATTTTGTCAAGGTATCATTGCGATTAGCGGATGGTGTTGTCGACAACGAGTGTCGTGACACTCGTTGTCCACCTTTCCAATATCTCTTTCAAAACTTCCGTACCTTCCTTCACTTCCCCCTCCGTTTTTCCAACGACGCAACTTGCGTCGGTGTTAACATTGTGTGGACGCCTGTGCCTAATGCTCATAAGCGCCAGCATGTTTTTATTTTTATTTTTTTAAATTAGACACCAAAAAGGGTTAGACAACCCTGTAAGAATCACTGTTCATACAAAATACAGGCATTCAATAAAAATAAAATGTTTACAAACAGCAAATCTTGGTGACTAATTAACAATGAACAAAAATCGTAAATGAAATTTAAATATACGAACAAATTTTACATATGGGCCTATAAACGTCCGTTACATAGTCATATTATGTAAATTAAACAATATTCTCATAATATGGCCTACCGACCATATTAGCTGTAATTTCATTAATTAACTAATCTTCAGTTGCGAATAGCCTATATGAATCAAATGATATGTAACGAACTTAAGATAGAACAAAAAACTTTTATCGTAAATTCTACGACCATTTACATAGGCTACTTATAAACAAATAGATTAATGTTCATATTCAATCAGTAGCATAATATTTATTCATAAGTGAGTAGCGCAAGTTGATCTTAAAGCTGGGCTCCGTTGATAGGATTTTTATGTCATTTGGGACAGTATCCCAATATTTCTGACCACATACTTTGATGCATTTTTCTCGACAGTGGTTCGGTATTGAGGACTGGCAAAGTCGCTTGCATTTCTTAAGCAGTATGGATTAGAATTATAGTCCTTATTTTGTTTTACCTTTCCTGCCGCATTGAGGACCGCATCTGAAAGTCGGGCCAGATGTTACGCAGATGGACGCCTCTATCTGAGTATTATCAAAACTTCAACTTTTAAATTTCGTTTTGTAAATTTTATAATATAAATTTGTTAGCATTCGCTGACATCCTTGTCGACTAGGTCTGTTGAAATACTAAATTATATATACTAAATTATATAAAAAATGAAGGCCTGTCCTGTCTCTGAAGTTAGTTGTATTTTAACTTTGTGGTGGAAATTAACATTGATTGTTGTGGACTACAGTAACTCTATCAATGACAATCATTGTCACCTGTGTGCTGAAGCGCTTTGAAACGGACTGAAACCTAGGGTTCAATTCTGACAGATGGTGTACATTTACCTTTGCAGTACTTTAGATAGCTTACCACGTGGTTGAAAGAGTCAGCGCTGACAACAGATAGTTTGCCGACCTGACTAGGGTCACACACCAGCTGTACTACAGCATCCCTACAAAGACACATAATATCATCGGCCAAATAGGAGGGGGGACAACGGCCGCCCTCTCGGGGGGGGGGGGGGGCTTGCCCTGCCATCTCCCCCTTCCACTCCCCCTCCAAGATAGTTTTCTCAAAATTTTACAAACTTTTTGTAGGGGATGGGGTGGTTTGACCCTTCCAGAATCAATCTACCCAATCTTTAAGACCCGGACGTGTTTACGGCGTTTCATTCTTTTAATGCAACGTAGCCATTTTTTCTTGGTAGGCTTATATTGTTTACACGTGACAACTGCACATATTTGACATATTCGCCAGGTGGCACCATTTTTCTAATACCACTCCTGAGTTTTCGTATCGTTGCCTTTTAGATTGCTCACAATGACAGACAGCAAAACTTGATAATAGAATAACCTTCTGACAAACTAGGATTACTTTTTTCTTGTCAACTGATCTGAGTCACCGGAGATTTGATTCTGAGTCATGTGCTTCTCAAGCGAACACTTTACCGATATTACTATCCCCCCCGCTCCACCCGCTAGATTTAGGGGGGGGGGGGCTAACGATAGAGTACAAACCTGTGGTCCTTCCTGTACCGGATCTGTAGCTGTTGTGTGCCAGGATCATTCTCAAAGTTGGCTTGATCCTGAACTCCAAAGAGCCAGTAAAAATTGACGTTATATTTTTGACAAACCTGCATTCAGATTAATACACAAATTAATACATAGAGCTAATATCCTTTTCCTTCGTCACTCAGGATACTCATTACGCGGTGGGGCCCCCATTTGAAAGTTCGACCCCTTCCAATTTTACATAGGAGTCGACTCGGGCTCGAAACCTTTTTAGTGGTGACCGCGCACCATGCAATAGAATTTCCACAATGGTTAACTTCACCGACATATGTTTATATATTTATATTTTTCATGATTTCTTTACGATTTAGTGCCGTATGGTATGTCATAAAGACAGCTCCTGTGCAATTTTTGACTGAAACTGATTTTTATTGTTTTTGGTTCATTTGGGACCAAACTGTCGGAAAACAGTGGGGTGCAAATTTTGTGACTGATACACCCCCTCTGGGGGGTCACAAAATTTGAATTAGGTTGAAATCTTGTGACGTCTATTTGACAGACTTCCACTCCTCCGATCGTCTCCAAATTTGGCACACCTACGTACTCCCGATGACAATGCAATATTCTGGTGCAGGCGACCTCATGGTGCCGACCATCGGCTACAGGCAACTAAAGTTTTCTAGGCTCATTTTCCGTGGCTTCCATAGTTGCGATTAACTCAAAATTTTACACACATTCGTAGAAACAGAATGCTACAGAATATTTTCATGTAGGCGATCTAATTGTGCCGAAGGCACCATCGGCGACGGGCAAAAATAAGTTTTCAAAACTCATTTTGGGTGACTTCCATAGTTCCGATTGATTTCAAATTTTCCCCACATGTGTAGTACAGCTTGCTACACAATATTTTCATATCATCCATCTAATAGTACCGCAGGCGCCATCAGCGACGTGCAAAATAAGTTTCCTAATCTCATTTTGATCCACTTTCATAATAAACAAAATCAGAATATTCGGATAGGCGTATCTTGAACTCAAGTTCAAGATGCGATTCAGTTCAGATGCGATTTCAAATTTACACAGATGTGTAGTTTATTTATTTAATTAATTTATTTATTTATTTATCACGACACACATTTCACAGTTACAAACTTAGATAAAATATTAACGTTCAGAATGAAACACAGTATTTCATGTTGGCCATCTGATGGTGCAGGAGACACCATCATCGACAGAAGAAATAATTTGTTCAACTCATTTTGCCTCACATATTGTTGACTACCTCTAGTTGACTTCAAATGTTGCTCGCAGTTAGGCCTATATAGTTCAGATATGCAACACAATATTTTCATATCAATGAACTAATGGTGATGAGCAAAACAAATTATGAAAGGCCAGGCCGTGTTGGATCCGTAATCACAAGAATGGACCAACCGAAAGTTGCATGCACGTGTTTCGTAGAAGCAAACTAACGCAGTCACTGGTTAAGGAGACCCCTCAGAATGCAAGATTGTCTAGCAAGAAAATATGGCGTACAAACTGGCATGGACCTGCCGGTAGGCACTGAGATAGAGAGTGGGGAGAGAGAGAGAGAGTGAGAGAGAGAGAGAGACCAGACACTGTAGCAAGAAATCAAAAAGTAGTAGAGACACGGTGGTATGATAGGCTTGAATCAAAATGACGCTTCTTTGGAACCACTTGTTATCGCCACACTTGACCTAAGTGATTTGCTGCAGTAGTTCTTGAACAGTTTCCCCAAAGCTCCTAAGTCCTCTGAGCGAAGTAAACACTACCAAAAGTCAGGAGCAGTTGCCGTTAGGACACCAGAAAATGCTTGCAAAATTCGTCACGGTATAGAATTCCACTGAGAAGGAAATCTGTTCAAGTGAAGACATCCTTGAAAAATATCGTCCGCTTTGTGGCAGGCAATGTAGAAAAGGATATTCTGCACTATCCGGAGAAGGGGCAGAATAGCTTCCAGGAGTCATAAATGACATGATGTTGCCGGCCTCAATACGGTCCATTTGGATATATGTTCGATTGCTGAAGATGAAGAAGACCTTTTCAAATTGGATGGTAAAACAAAATTCAGCGTGAGTGACAAGATCGTCAGTTTGAGTAACGAGCGTCAACTTCTTGCAATATTTCTAATTATCCAAGGAAGCACCCTTGAGTTCGTACAGAAACTTGGTGAAAATGGAAATGATTGGTGAATACAAGATGTCTGTGGTGCCACGTTCTTTTTGCTCCGTTGATGGTTCGATTTATATTTCCAGCTCAAACGGTCATCTTGAATCTCGCCGTCGAAGAAGCTACGGCTGAAACCGTATCAGAAAAAGTCTCATCTGAGACTCAAGGTTGCACGATGGCAAACAATGCACCACACAGTGAACCACCGAAACTGCAACAGTTGTCGCAGTTGACCCTACTGCAGAGTATGAAGACAACACCAATTATGCTGCACCTCTCCCGACCTTCAAGAGGCTTTCATCATGTGCATCGAGTTAATGATGGCTGGTTACAGTGAGGGACGTGTTGCCTTTGACAGTAACCAGGAGAAATCTCTAATTTCCGAGGCACGCAACAAGAGGGCAGTGACATCCACATAATTTAGAATTCACAAACACTGAAACTAACCATTTCTGTGTTGGGTGGCCAGATGCAGATGTCCTGACAGATGGCCAGATGTTCTCGACCTGGCCTCTTGTGGACGCCTTTGGAGCCGTACTCGACTTCAGTTTCTAACTGGAAACGCCACGAAATACAGAGAGATAGATGTATTGGAGCGAGTATGAGTGATTGTAAGTCGGAAGTGTCAAGGTCTCACTGGACTCAACAAAATTCTCTGGTGCATACTGATGAGGCAAGTTTGTGGGAATAACGAAGAAATGCTTGGAAAGCCTGGGTCAGTGCAGATATTAAATTTGATTAAGATGATTCCATTGTCGATTGCTTCCGAGGGCTTGGTAATGCTTATCTGTAGACTAAATTTGTACTCTTCGTCAGGACAGATAACCTTACCAGCATTCAGATGGATATTGTTTTGTTCGTAACTTCGTAGGATAAATGTTGCGAGTACAGAGCGAATCGCTCTGTACTTTCTACCCCATATTTTAACTAGGACCTAATTACGTTGCAATGCGTGACTGATAATGGTATGTCATCAACATCTCCAAGTTTCCTGCAATTGACGAAAATCGTCGAAATGCCTGTGAGATGCCACACAATGCCTGCTCCACGAGCTGTTATTAAACTTACAAAATGTGCGGGTACTGCAGGCTGTTCTGGCAGGTGCAGCTGATGTAAAAATTGCCTTCACTATACGCCGCTGTGCAAGTGCTTTCCCGCGGACTCAGTCTTGTATAAATATGATCATGGATGTCGACTATGACTATTATGTAATCGCTGCAAAAAGAGCTTTGAAAACATATTTTTCTCATTGCTGATGGCGCCTTCGGCACCATCAGATAGACGACTTGAAAATATTGTCTAGGCCTATGCTCAATCTGAACTATACACGAGTGAAAAATTTTTAAGTCAATCGGAAGTCACCCAAAATGAGCCTGGAAAACTTATTTTTTTCCACGTCGCCGAAGGTGCCTTCTGCAAAACTAGATCACCTACATGAAAACATTGCGTAGCATTCTGAACTACACATGTATGTAAAATTTGGAGTCAATTGGAACTATGAAAGCCAGCAAAATGTGCTTGGAAAACTTTATTTGCCCGTTGCCGATGGTGCGTTCGGCATCATTAGGTCGCCTATACCAGAATATTGAATTGTTATCGGGAGTACGTAAGTGTGCCAAATTTGGTTACGATTCTGAGAAGTGGAAGTGGGTCAAATAGACGCCACAAGATTTCACATTAATTCAGATTTTGTGACCCCCCAGAGGGGAGTGTAGGAGTCATAAAATTTTCACCCCACTATTTTCAGACAGTTTGGTCCCAAATGAACCCAAAACAATCAAAAAATCAATTTCAGCACAAAAATCGCACAGGATGGTATACCATACTGCACTAAATCTTGGGATATGTAAGAGCCATGTCTATGACCTTTACTTCCATTCTCACGTACATTCAATGTTTTATTGTAACGACTTAACAGTGCAATTTTCGATGTGATAAATAAATAAATAAAAATAAATAAATGTTGAATATAGCATCTGTTGAGTATCTCCAGCAGAAAGTGAATACATAAATATCGCTAACAGTCCTTTTTGTATGATACGTTTACTGATCCTACAAAACGCTGTTTCAGTGTGCCCCGTTGTGGACAGAAGGCGAGAAACAGTAAGACATGGAATTAACCAATGGAACTCTTTGAAATGTACAGTGAAACTGGAACGTTTTATAAATAATTATTTTCAAGATAACTGTAAATGACAACACTCATGTACAAGCATAGACATACAATAGTCTTGTCGCGAACTGGCCTCGCCTGTCGGTGCCTTTGGCCACAGCCCGTCGTTGATGAGGATTCCAACTTCAAGGCCCGAAGACCGATCCAATCCGCTTTCGTGCGGGTTCCTGTTGGTATTCGGAACAAGAACCTCCTTTCGTTCTGCCCGAATCGGGAGCCGAACAATGCTCCGCGTCGGTAGATTTCAAGACGTCCAAGATGATGCCGGGGACTTAAATGAGCAACTCGGAGCACAAGAACTGACACGTAACACCAGGGATGAGTTTAGATCGAACGGTCATATTGAACGTTGATTGGATGAACATAGCGGAATTATCATAGACGTAGAGAATAGGTAATGAAGGCGAATGTAGGCGACTGAAGATGAAATTAGAAGTCGAGCCCGGATGTTGAAGACGTGATGGGACAAAATAATAGACCCCCCCCATTTTAGCCATACTCATTCTACTCACACAACCCCTTAATGTCGTATTACCCAATATATCGTACCACAATCTAAATTAACTCATTAGCCATTCACCCAGGATGCCATACTCAAATACTATACTATCATTTATATAATCAAACTTAACATATTCAAACTTAACATTAACATATTCAAACAAACATAGAGATAAAAGTAGGCCCATCCTTGTTACATTCTCTAACAAGAAGCTCATACAAGATATCATGACGAAAAAGAAAATACTAAAAACCTCCAACAAGCAAATATATATCTCTGAGCACCTTACCAAAACAACATCAGATCTATTTGCCAAAGCCCGTGCATTGGTAAGGGAAAAGAAGTGCCATGCTGCCTGGACCTTCAAGGGCCAGCTGTATGTAAAGCATACGGCTGCTGAAGGAAAGGGAATACTGATTAAGTCGATAAATGACTTGCAGTATTAGCTATGAAAATACCATATCCATGGCTAACTCACATAATTCTTTAACACTAGATGCTGATGCTAGTGATTATTATGTTGATAATGTTTATAATATTTCTTTACCTAATACGTCATACTTAACTCTTGACGAAGTTAAAGACTTTCTGCATATGCCTAACTATTCTAATACTTATAATTTATTGCATATAAATTGTCGTAGCTTATCTAAAAACTTTGATTCACTCTGTTCTACTTTAGATTGTATAAATATTCCATTCACAGCTGTTGCTGTTACTGAAACTTGGCTCAAGCAGCACAATGATGATGTTTTCACAATGCCCGGCTATGTTTT
>JAQFZF010003026.1:0-11756 GCA_034695365.1 Enchytraeus norvegicus
TACTACTTCATTACTCGTGACTTTAAGTGTCTAGTACTTCATTACTCGTGACTTTAGGTGTCTAGTACTTCATTACTCGTGACTTTAGGTGTCTACTACTTCATTACTCGTGACTTTAGGTGTCTACTACTTCATTACTCGTGACTTTAAGTGTCTAGTACTTCATTACTCGTGACTTTAGGTGTCTAGTACTTCATTACTTGTGACTTTAGGTGTCTACTACTTCATTACTCGTGACTTCAGGTGTCTAGTACTTCATTACTTGTGACTTTAGGTGTCTACTACTTCATTACTCGTGACTTTAGGTGTCTAGTACTTCATTACTCGTGACTTTAGGTGTCTACTACTTCATTACTTGTGACTTTAGGTGTCTACTACTTCATTACTCGTGACTTTAGGTATCTACTACTTCATTACTCGTGAGTTTAGGTATTTACTACTTTATTGCTCGTGACTTTAGGTGTCGAGTACTTCATTACTCGTGACTTTAGGTGTCTAGTACTTCATTACTTGTGACTTTAGGTGTCTAGTACTTCATTACTCATGGCTTTAGGTGTCTAGTACTTCATTACTCCTGACTTTAGGTGTCTAGTACTTCATTACTCCTGACTTTAGGTGTCTACTACTTCATTACTTGTGACTTTAGGTGTCTAGTACTTCATTACTCGTGACTTTAGGTATCTACTACTTCATTACTCGTGACTTTAGGTATCTATATTAACCAATTCATTACTCGTGACTTTAGATATCTATATGTTGCAATCAATCAATCAGTGGCAGTATCTGTAAAGTGCTACATATTTAACTCTACAGTAACACAAAAATGCAATAGGCAGTCGAGTATCCTAACCAGCAATTATTGAGGCATCTAGGACATCTGGGATTCTGCCATATTAATTTATTACCAATTTGTTCTAGTGCGAAGGAGTCAGTTGACCACTTTGCTACCAAACCTGCAGTAGGATATTTGGGTTAGTCACCTATTAAACTTGTGATATTTATGATGAGATCAGTTTGACTGAGCATGTATAATATGCATTGCATATGTGTTTTGTATACGAAATATGTGTACTATATTATGTATTACATATTCTATTTATGTGTTTATATAATGCTTTGTAGGTCAGATCGCAGACTGTATACAGCGTGCCACAAGGACGCTAGTAAGATACGTGTGTGCTGGTATGTGCAGGTTAGATCGTAGACTCTATAAAGCGTGCCATAAGGACGCCAGTAAGATATGTGGAGCACCGGACCACTGGTACGCCACTAATACAGACAGTCAGGCCACAGCACCTAACATGGGTCACACAGTGTTCGCCTGTCTCTATAGATACACATTCTCCATTAGATCTGATCATGAGGTAACTATCAATCAATCAATCAATCAAACTGGTTTGAATATCATATTATATGATATTTATATGATTGTTATATATCTTAACAAAGTCACTGACTATGTCGGGAATGTTCTAAGTTGAATATTGTTTTAAAATATTCCCTTCAGGCCCACACCAATTATACAGTTACAACAGTATCAAGGCTGAATATCCAACTACAGACAACTAAAGACCATCGAAACTCTTACAAACGTTTTGACCAGAGAGAACTCATAATCTAAAAACAGCTCCTGTCCGTTAGTAAATCATGAAAGTCTATTTCAAGGAGAGAATAAATGAGTTTTTACATAGGCTTCCTCTCAAGGTAAATCACAAGCCTGCTTTCGTTGCTCATATTTGTAAATCACTTCTTTTGTAGTTTTGTAGTTTGCAGTTATAAGTGTATTTGTTTAAAAGTCCTGCTGATTGATTGATTGATTTATTGATGCACTTGTCGTATTGATGACATGCTGCAGGTAGACGTGGGCTGCGCTGAGCAGGTGAAGAGAGTGATGAGAGAAAGATCTATGACTGTTGACCTTGACCCAGAAATAGAGAGCGCTTGTCTCAGAGATCTTGGAGAGAAATGCTCTCATAAGACCGATAAATATGAGGTCAGTTAAACTAGGTCATACTCTTGCTGTAAAGTCTGAATAACTAGGTCATGGCTTAAATGAGTCAGTTAAACTAGGTCATACTCTTAGCTGTGAAGTTTGAATAATTAGGTCATATATGACGTCAGTTAAGCTAGGTTATACTCTTAGCTGTAAAGTCTGAATAATTAGGTCATGGCTTAAATATGACGTCAGTTAAGCTAGGTTATACTCTTAGTTATGTCCGTATAAACTGGTTCACAGATACCGAGTTTTAGGATTTGCAGTAAATAATAATAATAATTATAAAGGTTTAACGTCAATTTCTTTATCCGTTGATGATGTCAAAGGCGTCATGTGCCACATATATGGATTTTAGGCCTATGTGGACATGTATGTATGTGTTACATGTGTTACGAGATGAAATTCTTAGAACACAACCTATGTGATCAGTGTGTATGTGTTACATGTGTTAGGAGATGAAATGCTTGGAGCACAACCTATGCTTGTTTGTGTTTACATGTGTTAGGAGATGAAATGCTTAGAACACAACCTAGAGGGATTGAGAGCAGAATGTGCTAATGCTGTGTCAGAGCTAGCACTAGGTAGAGCTCAGGATCCCACCATTGACTCTATATTCGTTGAGGCTTGCTCACCATTCTGGGACAAACATTGTCAGGTATAGGAATCATATCCTCATTACTTGTTATCTGTAGCTCTCCTACATTTTGTAACAGTCTGCCACCTAGTCTTTGTACAAGTGAACTATCACGTATCAACTTTAAATCAAAACTTAAAACTCCTTTATATATTTAACGAAGCCAGTAACGAAGTGCTTCTGAGACATTGTTAAGATGTACTATGCAAGAGCTGAGCTACATAATTGATTGATTAATTATAAATGCTGTTAGCCCTTTAGACCGTCTTTTGTTGGAATACAACCCGTTAGAATGGCTTAGTCAGTGGCCCACTTGCCTCTTAAGCTCAAGGCCATAGGTTCAGATTTTATCTGAATCCTTCTCTGACGGTATCATTGTGATGCGGGAACAGGTGTCAAACTAGTTTCACAAATATTATGCCAGGTATAGAAATGTTGAAGTATAATAACAAGGCCATGAGTGAGTTACACAATGGTGATGTGTGCATATATGTGGATGCATGTGTGTAATTGGTCTTGTTGGATCCGGCAAACATAAGAATAAACCGAAAGCTGCACACGTGTGTAGAAGCCGACTAATGCAGTCACTGGTTAAGGAGACCCTCAGAAACAAATTATCTACAAGTAAAATGGCATACAAACACTACAATATGTGCCATGGACTTGCAGTCAATCAGTGCCCTGAGAGCGAGAGAGTGAGAGAGAGATACGTATGTATGTATGTGCATGCATGTGTGTACCGCACTCTCTAGTGCAGCATAGGAGCAAGGCGCCCTGGGTGAATCACACAATGCTGATGTGATGTGATGTGGTGTGTGTGTGTGGTGTGTGTATGTCTGTGTATTTATGTGTGTATGTGTGGATGCATGTGTGTACAGCACTCTATAGTGCAGCACAGGAACAAGGCCCTGGTGAATCACACAATGTGATGTGATATGTGTGTATGTATGTGTACGTGTGTATGTGTGTATGTTGTGGTTGTGCAGCATGCGCTAGTGAAGCACAGGAACAAGCCCCCACGAGAGTCGCACAATGATGATGATGATGATGATGATGATGATGAAGCATTATCAGCAGCAGATGATCTAGCGAGAGATCTCATGTCATGTCTCATACAGAACAAGCATCATCCTGAGATGAACCCTAAATGCTTCGCTGGCGTCGAGCATCATCAACTGGTATTATGTCTCGATTGCATGACTGTGATTGGGAACTATTGTTTGTTGGATTACTGTGAGGAACCGGACGTTAAATTCTCATTGTATTGTATGCTTGAGACGTCCCTGACATCGCCTTCGGGTGAGGAACGGGACGTTAAATTCTCATTGTATTAGGGATTACAGATTTCATACAGCCGAAAATGCTGCACTGAAGTAGCAGGTCTGTCTTGAATCAAATCTCAATCACTTACAGTATTGCGGGTATTGCGTTCTTTACAGCAAAGGTACAATTAACCAGTGGGACAGAAGACTACAAAAAATGCCTCCCAAAAAAACAGATACAAAGCAAGGAACCCGTGTAAACACTAAACACATATGGCTGACATGTGCGGAAATAAAAAGGAAGAATGAAAATAAAAACTTCAGTGCTATGAGAGGATCTGCATTGGCTCGAGATCACTTACTGTGTAATGTATAAGTTATGTGTAAAAGTATATCGTTGATTGAATGACCAAGCACCTCAATATCTTTCCGACTACTGTGTGCATCTGAGTGAATACCAAACACGAGCATCAAGAAATCGTTCTGCTTTCCGATTGTTCCAAGAACTCTTCTAATAACATAATACGGTCAGCCATCTTTTACAGTGTCAGGTCATACGACATACATTTCCTTACCATATCATCTAGAGAATGAACAAAGTTTCTCTCTTTTCAAGTCAAAATAGAAAACTCACTTATTTATTCTGTGCTGTGACTGACAATGTAAAGCGCTGTGTGACGCTTTAGCATGTTTCAGCGTAAAAGTGCTCTATTATTATAATTATGTTGTTGTTGTTGCTCGCCCTGGATGCAAGCCGTGGTGCTGGAACCCTCCATTCTCTCATTAGGAGGGTCGCAAGGTTCACCATTGAGCGTCAGACAGCTATGCTGCCTCTTAGGTTTTTGCTTCATAAATTCTGATATATAATGTTGAGTCTGAATCAACAACCCTATCGATCATGAGCCACCACCACCCACCCACCTGTGGAGATCCTGCCGTGGATGGCCCTCCCAAAAAGGGAGATAGGCTCCTGCTGTTGGAGGAGCACTAAAAATGTGATACTAATTGTTATTCAAGCTCCGCTGGATTGGCATCCCCACCTCGTGCAGGCTGTATCAGAAGTATCTTTAGGGATATTATTATTATTATCATTATCATTACTACTATACTGTTCATGAATGAAAGGCTTCATAGTATCACTTGCTTAGAAATTTAACACATGGCACAGTCGGTTAAGTACCTCTTTCGTGTTCCATTGATTCACAGTTTCCTACGGTTCATTCGTCAATGATGCAATCTTCGGTATTGTTTCGGAGAATTGATCTTCTTAAGACATGTTGTGGTTGCTGAATTACTAAATGTGTTACATTTCTAATGTTTCAGTTGTCGCTGAAGAACTATAGGTTCTCCAATATGTTCAAGGAGGCTTGCGAACTCGATATAAAGAAACACTGTGGAGATGCTTTCAATAAGTTTGTATAATTCATTTCCTCTCTAAAATTACCTGCTAAGAGAGTATAATAGGTAGCTTATATTGAGATAACGAATAAATTGTCATGAAGGAACAAAAACATAGTTGTAGGCCTAAGTTGATGAATCAATCAATCAAGATTTAACGTCCAGTTCCCCACCCGAAGGCGATGTCAGGGACGTCAAGGGATGAACAAGCAGTGGGCTGACTAGGCAAATATGGCAATGTTGTGCCATATTGGCTCAAATTTAGTCCTAGACTAAGAAATTAAAGAAAATAAACGCTAAAAGCACGTTAAGGTACGGTTTACCTGTGTCCAAGTGTGGACCTATTTGTTGCTGTGAGAAGTGTTAATATTAGTATTTATGAGTTCATACATATTATAGATGGTTCCGGCAGATTTGCTAAGAGATCAACCGGAAGCATTCACGACGAATGTGTTTTGTAAAAGCCGACTGGGGAACGATAAGGGGAAGATAGAGGAGGTCAGCACCACGGCTTGTCTTCTGGGTGGGCAACAACAAGGATAAAGGGTAATCAAGATTATCTCCAAGACGATATGGCATACAAACTACACCTTTATGTGCCATGGACCTGCTGTTAGGCAGTGCACTGAGATCGAGAGAGAGAGAGAGATTGTAACGTCTGTGTGTGTGCTAATTCACAGTGTTGAGTGTATGTGCTACAGAACAGGTGTGTGTAGCTGTGTGTATAGGCCTACATGTATATGTGTGTGTTTATGTGTAACAGAACGGATATAGTAAAGTGTTTGAGTTTGGTAGTACGTAACGACACTATGCTGGAGACGTCCCCAGGACGTGTCACTAAGCCTTGTCGTCGTCAGCTCAAGTTTCAACTGCTGCAGAGGGTTTGTAGTACTACTTGTAGACAAATATGTTTTGTTATTGCTTGAAATAGTTTGAGAGTAGCAATAGAATAATGATTTAATGAATAGACAGATTGAAAAGTTATATGACTCTTTAACAAATTCAAAAACGAGGCATCATATTCAGACTATGTTATTTAATAAAGAGATTAACTACACAATCAATTTGATAGAGGTTTGTTGTTCAAGTTTGGTTTTATTCATGGCTGATAGAGTGATAGATGCCTGAGAAATTCTTTTGAGACGATTCTTTAAGTAAAATATAATAGAATCATCATTCTCTGCTTGATGATATGCCATTGGCCATATACAGTAAGCTTGTCTGACTGTCATTTGATCACAAGACCGGTACCATTTAGGACCTCTTTTTCTCTTCAACTCATGTTTTTCTCAACCATTTTGGGTGAACTGGTGTTCCTGGATATGTGCGTTGGGACGTCCATGAAATCATTATTGGATGAGGATGCAGACGTTAAACTTTTCTATTGAAGGTTTAACGGATGTTGAACCTTTGTATCACATTACCTGAGGAACAGGTTGATAAATTCTTATTGTATTGCATTGCTATGTTATTAGTATACTGAGCATTTCTGCATAAATACATTTGTGAATATATATACAATACAATGAGGATTTACCGTCCGGTTCCTCACCCGAAGACGATGTCAGGGACGTCTCAAGCAGACCATGCATCTGCAAGCAGTTCTGTATCATCAGAACACACTTGTAAATGCATGAACGGATGAGAAAGCGAGATCCGATACAGTGTAGGTCCATGAGAAAGGGTAAGAGAATCTGATATATGTAGAGAATAGATATTATGTTCAGGCATGCATTCTATCAATGAGGATTTAATGTCTGCTTCCTCACTGGAACGGTTCCTCAGGGGCGTCAGTATGCAAACTATACATACTATCGGCAGATTGTTTTCTCTTCGATCTATGCATAACATTGCATAATGCTTATGCAGCTTTTTTCTGGCGATTTGAAACTGTTTGTAACTGCGTGTTCCACTACTTGGGACGTCCGTGACATCGCCTAGGGGTGAGGAATTTGACCTTAACTCCCCAGTGATTGATTGATTGATGTGCGTATGCCCATGTGTATATACAATGAGGATTTAATGTCCTGATCCTCGTCTATTATCAGGGACGCCAAATGTGCTCTATGTTTCTGTTTTTTTTAAAATCTTCTTTTATTCCACACATATCACCACACGTGTTTTCAGGATTTCCTTGCTTAGTTTCTGTTTTTGGTATTTTCTTGTAGTCTTTCTTCCCACTGTTTAATCGTACCATTGCCGTAAAGAGCGCACCATTCAGCAAGCGCCGATACACAATTAACCAGTACCGGTGGCGTTATTATGGTGGTATATTTATTTGTGCAATACATGTATGCCATGTAGCCTAATTAATATGCTGTATGTTGTTAACAGAGTGAGAGTATACAGCTGGACCCAGAGCTGTATCAAGCCTGCTTGGTGGATGTCAAGACTTTGTGTAAAGATGTTAGCTTTGGTAACGCTGCTGTTAGTATAACATCTCTTCTCTGATTGGTTGAGTTGAGTTCATCTTGGGTCCATCTGTGACAGTATCATTGTGACACGAAATAGACATTAAACGTAGTTTTACAGCTTTAGTGCAATTAATGATTCTTAGTTTCGTAATTATTTGAAAGCTGGATTTAAAGAGCTTAAAGAAGTTCAAAGAACTTGATTCAGTGAAATTCAAAGAGCTCGCTGTGGTGTCCAAACAGGGTTTTCTGAAGAAGAGGAAGAAGAAGAAGATACATAATGTAGTTAAATGAGAAGGGCTAGAACTTGTATGGTATCAGTTTCACTCTAGTTCAAGCTGTTAATATTTAATATGTATAATTTATTTTCAGAAATTAAATTAAATCATAGATTTGAGCTCATCAATTGTTGTTGTTTTAGACTCTGGAATGTCTCAAGAAGGATCCCAGTAAACTATCAACAGATTGCAAGCGGATTGTTTTCAGACGAGAGGTATTCCTTTTATTTCACTTACAAGTAGGCCTATTATTTCGATTTGTGAATATAGTTGGTCGAATGTGGCCTACATTAGATTGATTTTAGTTATTAATTATCTATTGATGATCTATTGCTATTGTCTACTTTTTGTGTTAATGTTATTTTGAGGGAGTTATTGTGACTTTATTAAGTTATGAAGTTGTTAATTTAATTAAATTTAAATAATTTAGTTAAATTTAAATGATTTAGTTAAGAATTAGCAATTGTTCAAACGATGGACATTGTGACTAGGGGAAATCCTTGGCATCAATCTCTCATAATGTAACCTTGATTGATTGATTAATCGATGAATAAATTGATCGATCGCTTCTTTGACTGATGTATTTATTGATTGATTGTTGCAGCTTTCAGAAGCCAGTGATCCTTCAACAGATTTCTACCTGGTATCTAAGTGCAAGGGCATGATTAAGGTTTATAATGTCTTCATATCTACTGTGTAATGCTTATCAGTTATACTTTTGTTAAATATCCCATAAGCCTATCTGTACTTGTTAGGCAGTTATTCGATCATAAGCATGGCCCTTGAACATTGCTTAATAATTCAAACGACTTGCATGAAATTGCAAGCCAAATAGGAAACGGCGAATCATTTTGTTTCTATGGTAATTTTATTCATTGTATGTAAGGCCTGCAGTTTTCTGCTCCAAGGAATCAAATATTCCGCTGGCAAAGAATGGAAATTCCGTAATATAGCCGATTTTTTGTGCAAATTTCGCGAAAATTCCGTAATATGCTACAATTTTGTAATTACTTGTGATTACTGCTCATAATTTGTCATATATGAATCACAAATAGATGAATAAGGCAACAAGCGAGTAGCCTTCCAGTTTCTCTTAAATATAGAATTTATATATATTTATTGAAGACTTTTTAAACCAGAGGTTACCTTCTGTTTCGTTTTACAGTAATATATGGATAAATGGACGCACAGTGTTTTACCCTTTTCTCAAGACTCTCTAAAGACTTGTATGTATGTGTGCATGTATGTATGTATTTCCCGTGTTGGATCCGGGAAACTTGAGAATAGACCAACTGAAAACTGCACATGCTTCGTAAAAGCCGACTAACGCAGATATATTCAGGCTGAGGAAGGCAATGGGAAACCACCTCGGAAGTTAGATATATCTTCGCAAGAAAATAATTACATTTTTGGTGTGGTAAAGGCATGGCCTTTCTGATGGGATCAACTTGTTGATCGATGGAGTGCTCATTAGTGAGCGGGATAGCAGACTGGTTTCAGAATATGTACATTGGACCTGCCATTTGGCAGTGCACTAATATAGATGTATGTAATGTGTATCTATGTGTGTATGTATGTATGTATGTATGTATGTATGTGTATGTATGTGTAGATGTATTGCACCGAGGAGCTTCACTCCACCCACTCTATGTTTGAGTGTCTGAGACGATCTAAGGACGCGTGTATGTATGCATATGTGTATTGTGTATGTATGTATGTATGTATATGTGTATGTGTATGTGTATGTATATGTATGTGTAGATGTATTGCACCGAGGAGCTTCACTCCACCCACTCTATGTTTGAGTGTCTGAGACGCTCTAAAGACGCACCACAGTTTGACACAGGGTGTCGTAACGCTATAATCAACAGAGAGGAGATCAGAGCTCAAGGTTAGAGCTCTTATACTGATTGTCTAGTGATATTGTGTGGTTTAGACTGCCACATCAGTTGTAGCGTTTGACTTCCATTGTCCATTAGTGCTACTGTGGCATTGTGCATAGAGCGACGCTTTATAAATATATTTATTATTATTATTATTATCAAAATTGTGGATTTAGTTTCCCTTCGAATTTAATTAATTGGATGATAATTGTTTCAATTTTCTCAATAGCATGTGGTGTACTTTGTAACAGCAACATGGCTGTGACTGCAATATAATAAGGATTTAAAATCTATTTCAACATTGGGGCAATGCTATTTACACTTTAAACAAAATATTAAACTACAATCGCATATAATACCGTCCGACCGCATCTGTTAAAAAATTACATAGTTTGCAATTTACCTCATACTTTGACAAGAAAGCTGATATTAAATACTTAATGCATGGTTCATCTTTGTTATATAGGGCCATTGATTGATTGACATAATTGATTGATTGATTGCAATAATGGCTTAATCAATTGATTGATATAATTGATGTAATTGACTGATTAATTGATTAATTGATTGACTTCAGATATTCGACTGAACCCTGAACTAGAGAAGGCGTGTCACGAAGACGCTGTCGTGTTCTGTTCAGCAGAGATGGAGGCTATGAGAAAATCTCCTGAGAAAGCAATGGAGGGTCAAGTCATTCTCTGTCTCAGAGTTCAGTTTATTAAAAAGGTCTGCGAAGTTCCTTATATTATTGATAGTTGTATATTATTTTTCTTATAGGCCTAAGTAATTTTTATAATGAGTATAGTTTTGTGACGCTATTGATGTTATTTGTATATTTTGTTAAGAACAGAATTGATTGTCCTCTCAGGTATAATAGGGGGTTCATATGAACCAATGCTTTCTTTCCCGTGTTGTTGGTCTTTCGTACATGTGAATGGCTCGTCATGCTGAGTCATGCAAAATCATTTTATCAATATTATGCTTCCCGTTTATTGAAAATACAGTAAGGGAGAATATATAATTGTGTAATAAAAAATAATTGCATTTGTTCGATAGTGGCAACTAATATGAGTTTTATCAGGACACAATCAAAAGTGGAAACTGAAAATACGAGTAAGAAAAGAATCAAGAATTATTACAGGAACAGAAAGTGTCAGAAACAGATATATTATTACTCATGTCAATATTATTATTATTATTATAACTGTGTTGTCAGCACTTGTCGCCAACGTGTTCTAAGCTCATAGGAGTGATAGTGAAAGAGTCGGCATCAGACTTTGCTCAGGATTTCGCTCTCGTTAAATCTTGTCACGCTGAGGTAATTCTCTCTCTCTCTCTCTCTCTCTGTTTCTGTCTCTGTCTGTCTGTCTGTCTCTCTCTCTCTCTGTCGCTCTCTTCTCTCTCTCTCTCTCTCCTTTGTGCATGCACACATTCATGCATGCTTTGTTTGTGCGTATTCAGATTTTTAGAGACTACATACAGGTAACACATATGACCATCGATGTGTCTCTTGTAAAATATTACAAACTAACAGCGTTTTCTTACGCTTCATTGTCTAATTAATCACAAGATGAACATATTATTTTGAATACAGCAAACTGATGTTAAACCCGTATTGTATTGTCCCTCATGTCGTCATCAGATGATAAAGCAGACTTTAAATTTATTTAAAGTGTGGACTAATGCCATTGGTCCAGACAAAATCAGCATTCACCATTTGAAACACCTTGGATCAGTGGCCGTACAATATCTCACTGATCTTTTCAATCTAGCAGTGACAAACAACACAATCCCTCACACATGGAAACTTGCCAATGTAATCTCTCTCTCTTCAGGTACCATGTCCATTAAGGACGTAGGCGATCATGGCTCTCCAACTTTGTCGATCTTTTGT
>JAQFZF010003027.1:0-11755 GCA_034695365.1 Enchytraeus norvegicus
TAAATCCGCCTAATATTTCAAAAGTTATTAAGAAAAGAATAGTGTATCCGGTTTTATCTGGACACAGTGTATATTGTGGGGGTGGGAGGCGGGACATAGTGTACAAGTTATAATCCTGTGCGATATATGTTTTGGGGATGGGAGGCGGGACATAGTGTACAAGTTATAATTTTGTGCGATATATGTTTTAGGGGCGGGAGGCGGGGAGCGCCCCTCGACCTGAGCGGGCGGCCATGAACCCGTTCGATTTGAATATTATAACGATTTAACCAATTAAAATACCTAATTTGAACAATTGCTCCTACCCCCACCCGATCAACTCGACCTCGATTTAACAAAGCCCCAAGATGAAACATGTATTTTAAAATAAAATAAATAGGCCTAACATTACATGTAAATAAATTAGACTACCCCTCAGAAATATTTAGATTCGCCTTTGGTTATAGCATAAAACATCTTAAGAAAATCACATGTCTATCTAGCAAACTCACCAACTGACTTATGGATGGTCGTATGCAAAAGTGGACCAACGACCAAAATAAATAATTTTGTTATTGGCAAAATATTTTCAAAATCACAAACTGACAGAATATAATTTTTGGCCAGTATTGTAGAACACCATTATATCTAGTAAATACCAATAAAAAAATTTCAATATTGTGAAAACAATTTATTGTTGAAATAAACACCATTTTTTACGACATTACTGGTGGTCTTACTCTTTAGTCCACTTTTGCATACGAGCATCCTTATGATTGATTGATTAAGATATCTTTTTGGGAACAGGAATTTCAACAAATAGCAAAATATCTCAGTTGCGTATTTATTAATAACCGTTAAATCTAAATTTACACTTAATTTATTAACCTACTCATTATATAGGACTTGTGACTATTATTATTCTGTCGACAAATTTTATCGGCAAATTAAGTTCAGCATTTTAGCTAGAAATTTATCTTATACGTTATGATATCCAGTTATGATATTAAGTTATATAATTATGTTATCTTATAATCTTGGAATCAACATAAATATTAATATCACACGCGGTCTGTATGTTACTCTACGTTATGAATGTGTAATTGACTATAGAAACGATTCAATTTTCTTAATTTCATACACACCAAAGTATTGACATGGTTTGACAATGACGTCATCGATAAATATTCCACTCGCTCCAGAATTCGCCCGTTTTCCTTCCAGTATGATCCGGTTTATACCGGCTGGCAAATTAGTGAAGGATCTCGCCCATCCTTCTCCAACATAGGATTTAGTCGAATCAAATGGCAGTACTTTCATCTCCTCATTCATAATCGTGAAAGATAGCAAGGGCAAATCACCTCCGACAATCATCCAATAGTAAAGTTCCAAACAAGTTCCGGTGGTGTTGAGATAATTTGTCTGCAATACAGCGTGCATGCCCTGGCGAGTGTTGCTGGTGATCATTGACTGCACTCTGGCTTTTTCTGCAGTTGTTACAACAAGGCGTTACAAATAATCATAAGTAATGACTATGTTCAAAATATTTAATTTAAGCTACTGGACGTTGAAATTGCTGTAACTTTAGATAAATAAGCCTACTTCATTTAACATCACTTTTACGTAATGTTAATATGAATGGATGACATGTTTAACATTTTATTGAAGAACTAGAAAATATCTGACTTTTTAACAGAACTGTTCAAGGAGCAGTAGGCTAATAATTATTGTTATTTATTCTCGAGGAAAATTTGAATTCTATTCCTACTTTGGAAAAGATTAAAATTAGTATGTCAATGGTGAAATGAAATCTTAATAGAATAGAATATCCTTTTATTTCTTTATTTTTATTTCTTATTTCTTTCCTGAGAAACGCAATATGTCACCAAAATTCGAAATCAACAACATTAACAAATGGTACAAGCATTAGGCCTACAGAAATTGAAAACAGTTCACGACAGTTGATTGATTTAGAGGGATTGGCTATGTGAATAAATATCTATCATTAAGAGATCCTATTACGAATTGAGTAAATTATGATGAATCATTGCTGTTTGTAACTTAATATCAGGACAAGCGATAATCCTTGAGCGAGAGTGCAGTCGGCCGAGAGTCCTGCATCCAGAGCGGTGGTGACCTGCCAGCGTTCCAGAGTTGTGTCAGAGTGGTCAATCAGGTTCGTCAGTGGGCAAGAGTCGTCCTCAAAATCACAGAAGAACTTGGCTGGACCTAAACACAACATGATTTAATTTTTAGTTTTCATTTTCATCTCTGACAAAACAGTACTTAGCCTAATAGTCATTATTTACACCTAAAACGAATAATAACAAAATTGATCGAGCTAAATTATTTAACTTAGCATCTGAACGGATAGCGATATTTATTAATAAGACAAAACTCGTAACCCTATGCATAGACTATTACAGATGTATTATTATCTTTCACATAATAAAGAAATTCAAATTGGTCTCAATTTGCAAAAAAATGGAATCACCTATAGTATAGAGGGCTTCGGTTTCGAAAAACACGATAGATAATTCTTCTCAGAAGACAGACAAAAGTATGAAATACACGGAATTTGTTAAATATTATTACTGCATATTATTACACTTCAGGTAACTTGTTGGTGGCTTGCGCACGCATGATTATAGTGCTTGTGTAGCTTTTACTATGCTTCTTTTTATCGTAGCTTTGCTCATTTTTTGTTTATCATGTTTTTGTTTGCATAATAGGCCTATGTATGTTTGTCATTGTTCTTATTTCTGAATCGATCCTCGTGGTTTGTGTTTAAACAATGAATAAAAATAAATAAATAAAATAATAAATATTGCAACATACTTTATACAAGATTACGTTATTTATATATTTTCTTTAAAATATCGTCATAAAAAAGAGGGCTGCGGTGCGATGAGCACCCGTGTTGGTTCCGAGAAACTTAAGAAATTTACACCGGCCGAAAACTGCACGCGTCGTAAGAGGCGATTGATCCCGAGGAATTTCGAAGTTGGAGAGGTCATGCCACTTTGATTGCGAATACGATAGGCTGAACTACTCTATCCTTCACTGTTCAAAAAGCTTCAAATGCTTAGCTTATTGTGTGCTATATACAAATTTATATTGCAAGATTGAAACAAATTTATTTTCTTATTCATCTATTTTCGCATATGATACACCGCACATGCTAGTTTCCTAGCTTAGTGTTTCTTTTTGTTATTTGAATCAGTCCATGACTAATCGTACCTTTTCCTTTTGTTGATGCTTCAAGCGACCAGTGCAGATACACGATTAGCCTTCCATTATCCAGGCACCGATACGCACCCGTGCCCAATGGTGAAGGGGATATTTTGTCGGCTGAGCTGGGAATCGTTCCCACGCCTCGAGCCATCACTCAAAATCCTGAGTCAAGCGTGCTAACCGCTTCACTAAATCCCCGTCGGCAATAAATATAAATATATATAAAATACGAATATATTTAGTAGGCATTCAATAGACAAACATACCAACGGATCTGGTGCGCCTGTAAAAATCCTGCCCTGTCCCTACTGAAGCAATAGAACCCTGTACACTGACCTGGGTACACCAACTCGCCATTGTACGCCGTCAGGGTACATCTGTGTAAGGTAGAATCGAAATCAATTCAATTCAAATAACCGTTTTACGTTACATTATAGATGCGACAAAGGCATATCCTTTGTGATGGGACTAACATGTCGATCGTAGGAGTGCTCATTATAGAGAGCGTGAGCGGGAATATGTACTTTGAAGCTACCATTTGGCAGTGGTTGTGATGTCCCATCTGATACCGATTCTGAGCGATTGCAGCACACAGGTGACATAGTAATTAATCTGACGATGAGGTCGGCAGCCCTAGTCTATACAACCCAATTGGATCATATTCGCCAGACATGTGGTAAACATGGCAAGTAGTCACCTACTAGGTACTAATTGCTTTCGATATATCCACCGTGGGATGGAGGGCTTGGCTGACCCATTGTACATTCTAAATAGTTTTCAGTTCCGGTACACCAGAGAAGGATAGATTCATTATCTCACATAAGTCTATGGGAAAGACTAATAATAACATTTAACTTCGTGTTTAAGATAAAAAGAACAACATTTAATGATACTAATACTAAAGGTTTTACGTCCATTTCCTCCAAAGATGACGACAGAGGCTTCGTCCCACAATTGCCATAATGTCATACTTGTTGAGGCGTCTATCATAGAGATAAGCACTACACAGTAGACTATATTCGCTAGAGCAGAGTTGTCGGCAGATCTGACGAGTTGCGTCTCCTATGATGATGTTTGTAGCAGAGAATTGGTCTGGTATGGAACATATGGCTCCGAATAGGGTGTATGTCTCGTCGCCCTTACCTAATACAATACAATACAATATAATACAATGCAATACAATACAATACAATACCATACAATACAATACAATACACGATGATAGTTGTAGCAGGACAATGTATAGTCAGGTATAGGATTTATACCTCCCGACTAGGGTGTAGGTCTCGTCGCCTTTAGCTAATACAATACAATACAGTACAATACCATAAAAATACAACACAATACAATACAATGAAGATGATAGCTGCGGAGAGAATGAGCATACATGTAAACATGCATACAGCAAAGTTGAGTGAAAATCAATTCAGTTTTTCAAGAGTAATTAATTAAACTATAGTTAAAGTTTTTGCCATACTCAGAACGGAGAAGAACACAACACGGACCTGTGCTCAACTTCGAAATCTTTGTCAGCAGTCACCAACTATGTAGCCTATTAGTTGATTTCAGTGATCAAAGTGGTCCGAGGTAGCAGGTGGAACGCTACTATTTAACACACAGTCAGAGCAGCCGGAACGCTCTGCATAGAAGCCGGAACGCTCGGCAGAGCAGCCGGAACGGCGTTCCTGTGCGTTCCGGCTCACTTTGACTACTAGTTGATTTCAAATTCACCGAACCGTAAAGAAATATGTCCCTTTATGTCCCGCATTTGAGTAGGCCTATTAGATTTTTAATAATAATAGCGCATGACATTGATGGCGAAATAGCCAGGATTCGTCTCCAATTTCGGCTAGCTAGTTGCAGCAAGTCGCCAGAGCGTGTCTTTTTTGCGGCCATTTGATTTTTAATCAAATAGAGGATAAACAGAAATAAATAATTCAAATAATAACACGGGGATAGAATTAGAAAAAGTTCACCTGTATTTCCATTTTGGTTATTGTCATTTACCATTAAATCGTAGAGTCCAGTCTCCATCATTGAGGTCACTCTGCAACATTGTGCAGCAACTAACATGTAAATAATTGTTCGTAATAAATTTAAAAGTATTTCAATCTTTATTACTCAGAAAGTAATAATAAGTACTAAACTATAATTAATGATGATATTGTATTGCTTATAAGTATTATTATGCTAGTACGTATATGTACTGATTAACTAACTAAAATACTTAGTACCGGTAATCTAAATACGAAATTGTTCCTTATTTGAACAATAAACTCTAACCTCAAACTATAAATGTTAATTACGAAGCATTTATATGTAGGCAAAAACACAAGTTAGATTAATTAATTAGATTAATTAAAATGAACCGTGAAGTTGATAATGAACCGTTCAATGTCAGCAACGTTAAACTTGTTATTACGTCATAATAACATGAGGATTGGTGAAGCGGTTAGCGTGCTTACCTCAGATTCAAGTGACTGTTAGTGGCGTGGGAAAGATTCTCAGGCCAGTCCATAAAATATCCCCGGCACCCTTGAGCATGGTTGCGTATCAGTGCCTGGTAGATGGCAGTTTAATCGTGTATCTGCGCTAGCGGCCATTGAGGCGCTTTCAAAATCAACGGTACGATTAATCATGAAATGTCACAAAAAAACAAAACACAAACACAGTCATTCAAAAAGGCATGTGCGTTCTGATATATGTTAGAATACACGAATTAAAAAAAATTACATGCACGTCATTATGTAATTTAGACGATAATTGCATAGTGACCGAACCTGAATGAGTTTTGGTTGCAGATAGTGACTGCGGGAAATGGCAGAGTTTTATTGTAGATGACGTCGAGGTTAACGTTCTTAGGATAAGAGAGAAGATACTCTATCTTATTGACCACCAGATAAACCAGCAGAGCTGTTGCAGCCAAGACTATCAGTATCCATAACAATCTGTTGGCAATCAATCAAGCCATCAATCAATCAATCAATCAATGAGAGCGTAGCAACTCAATCTTTATTAACCGCTCAATATACCAGTCGAGCCGTGCAGCCATTAATCAATCAAGCATTCAATCAATCAATAGATCATTAACCATTCAATCCATCACCTAAGCACCATGCTTAGATATACAGGGTGGGGCAAAAAAAACAATCCCCTAGCGAAATCTCAATAAATTCGTCAAAACTAAAGATATTTTGAAAATATGTTGCAGACTTCTGGAGGAGGAATTTTGACATCTATCCTCCAAATTTGGTTGAAAAATATTGATAAATGAAAAAGTTACAGGGTTTCTAAGAAAAATTCGAAAAAAGCAAATTAACAAGGCTTATTCAACAGGCATTTATTCTTTTTAACTGAATTGTTTCTCTGAAGAGATCCATTTATTAATGCTGCCTATTCTATTTCAGTACGTGTTCAAAGTGACCACTATCTGTTCGAATGCACACCAGTACAGCCAGGTCGACAGCCGCTTGTGGCAAGACTTCCCGGATTCTGCAGCAGTCTTGAGTTCAGCCTTGTTGGTTGGTTTTGGAGTGAATACATCGTACCTCTCAAGCATAACGCCCCAGACATGGTAGTCCAGAAGATTAAAGTCAGGCGAGTTTGATGGCCACTCATCCTTCTTGACGAACTCTGGATTATGCTGCTAGATCCATTTTTATGCCACAGCTATTTGAATAAGCTTTGTTAATTTGCTTTTTCGATTTTTTCGTAGAAATGCTGTAACTTTTTCATTTATCAATATTTTTCGACCAAATTTGGAGGGTAGATGTCAAAATTCCTTCTCTAGAAGTCTACGAAATATTTTAAAAATATCTTGAGCTTAGATGAAGTTATTGAGATTACTCCAAGGGATTGTTTCTTTTTGCCCCACCCTGTATACCTCATATCTACAGCAGCTACACCAATCTAGCAAAAATCTGTGTGAGTGTGACGAACATCGACTTTTATTAGAGTAGATACATATAGTGTAATATTATTACAAAGTTTAATATGAAGCCGAAGCATTTACTGTAAATGGACAAATCGCATATGATTAATTAATTAAGTAATTCATTCATTCATTCACTTAATATAGACTAGTCAAAATAAGCAATCAATCACTCAAAAACACAAGTAAACACACAAGCATACACATAAGTAATCAAACAATCAACCGTCAGTGAGCATGCAAAGTAGCCTATCTAGCTGACCACAGATACATCAATCAATCAATGAGGATTTAACGTCCGGCTCAAAGGTGAAGTTAGAGACAACCTATTACATCCTACATCCTATTATACACATCCTATTATATAGCATACAGTAGCATGTATTAACATACAGCTAGAATATAGAAGCACTCAGATACATACACTCGTGGTCCTGATGATAGCTTCTGTAGAACAGAGAGTAAAGTAAACAATCCCTACAGCGCTGATCTGATGCAGGGTGTTACCCAGGGTGGGTCTGTACACAATCAATCAATCAATCAATCAATGTACGAAAAATGAATGAATAAAATCTACATAATCAAGCAATCAAGCAATGAAATAGCGATTAATCCTAAATTTATCAATGGGAGAATGTAAATTAATGTATAATTGAATCAATTACACGTTAACTAAATTTAGCAATTAGTGTAATTGTGCTAAACTACATCAAAGCTTGCATGTTAGATAGCCTAACCGGTAGCAAGCCTGCCTGATAAGCTTGAGGCCACGGGTTCGAGTACAAGACGGGGCCATCTCTGATATTATCGTTGGATATGAAAATAGGCAAGGTTAAAACTTTGCTCTATATGATATTTATTGCATTGTTTAATGCAAGCATAAACCACGTCGAATGCAAGTTACAGAACATTTCCACTTCAATACGATATATTTATATTATTTTTCCAATATATTTTTGTATACATCATTGAGACAAAGGAGCACATACTTGACTATTCCGAAGCCAAGGCTAACTATAATGACAAGCATTCTGCACAGACTGCGCTTAAAGCACGACACCATCTCAGCGGCTATAACAGCTCCTCTGACTGTAGAAACAGACAATAATATAAAGTTCAATCAACGCAAATTTATTTTCATTCTGGTGAAATAGAACTGCTTTAGACGTCTCTGACATCGCCTTCGGGTGAGGAACCAGACGTATTGCACACCATTAGAATGATTCACACAATTAGTGCATTAAAAGGATGACTGTAATTCATCAGCAATAACTTTATATTAAATATTTCTTCTTTCTATGGACGTCCTTATCAGACTATGTATGACACACTTAAAGAGAAGCTTCAGCAAACACCTCATATTTATATTTTGCTTCCTGCGCAGCAATGTGCATACCATAGACAATACTAGTTTGAAGGCTACAGCTGAATTTAATATCAGTTTTGATGAATAACGGCTACATCAGTGATGGGTGATCCCTGTAATTCGAACCGTGAACCTACAGAACCCGAGTCGTACACTATATACTGAGTATAACATGTGCATACTGGTTCAGCCATTAATCAGTTAATACCAAAGGCCCACTTGTCATTTTACTTTCAATCAGTGTAAACTAATTTCTGCTCAAGGTTATAAAATTGCATCTGTTAGAATATGTATTAAATTGACTCTAACTGATATATGCACTTTTGGTTGGTCGATTTAGAAATTTCAAAGACCAAACATTTTGCAAGATAACAAGTATTCTTACCAGATATTCCGGTTTTATTCACAGAATCATACTCTGCCACAAACACTGCCTTCTCCATCAAACCTAAAACATACATATATCATCTTATTAGCATAAATCAAAAATCAAATAATGGTTTAACTTCCGGGTCATCATCTGATGCTGTGGATGAAATATCAGGGAAGTCTCAGACAGCGCAAGTCACACACACTGGTTCACCCAAACGCAGCCGTAAAACACATAACATATTGAAAGAATTAAAAGTAGAAGCACCACCGAGTCAATACTGGCTTCTAATGCGAAGCTGATCCCGTTTCTAATGCTGTCAGCACACAGGTGACAATAGTCATTAATCTAGCGTAAAGATCGCCAGCCTCACTTTCCATCCATTACAATCATACACCAGACCCTTATTTTATCTGAGCAATCTTCTGAAGCAGTCACCTTTACTAATTTCTTCCAATTAACAGACCAACGAGGGGATGAGGGCTTGGTTAGACCGTGCTGACAGAGAAAAGGGCACAAGTAAAACGATGCATATATGTCACAGATCTGAGGGTTGATATTAGGAGAACCTACCGAGACAGATGACAGCTCCTATCCAGAGTTGAACCCGGAGTATCTCTCTCCAGTAGTAGAAACAAAAGAACATCCAGCACAGGCCGTATAGGGCGTACACAACACACATGGTGCCGTAGAACTACATACACATATACACACGCATACAAACATACGTACATCCAGCACAGGCCGTACAGGGCGTATGCGACACACATGGTGCCGTAGAACTACAAACACACATACATAGGCATAGGCCTGTGCATTATCAGCACAGAGGCCTGTGCTAATAACTTTCATGTCATCAGGCAGAGCACTGAATAGATAGATATACAGGGTGAATTAAAAAAATATCCACCTAGTGAAATCTTATAACTTCGTCAAAACTCAATAATTTGTACAAATATTTTCAGGCTCTCTAGAGAAGCAATTTTGACATCTAACGTCCACATTTGGTCGAAAAATATTCATGAATAAGAAAGCTACAGAGTACTACAAAAAAATTCAGAAATTCTAGTTAACATTTAGCTTATTCAAATAGTGATGGCACAAATTGGATCGAGCAGCATAGTAAGGAGTGTTCGTCAAGAAAAATGAGTGGCCACCAAACATACCTGACCTCAATCCTCTTGATTACCATGTCTATGGCGCTATTCTTGAGCGGTGCAAAGTATTCGCTCCAAATTCAATCAGACTGAACTCAAGGTTGCGGGGGAGGCAATCTGGGAATTCTTTCCACTAGAGACTATCCTGGCTGGCTGTGCTAGCATTCCGGAAGCGGCTACAGTCGTGCAGATGGTTTTCGCTTTATACACGCACTCAAATAGAAACAACTGCATCACCAAGCAGCCCTTTTCAGGGCCAAAAATTAGGCTTAAATTAAAAAAGAAATGACTCGCTGTTAAAAAAAAGGCTTTGTTAACTAGCTTTTTTGAATTTTTACATAGAAACTCTGTCACTTTTATCTACGAATATTTTTCGACCAAATTTGGAGGTTAGATGTCAAAATGCCTCCTTTAGAGAGCCTGAAAATATTTTTACCAAATATTGAGTCTGATGAAGTTATTGAGATTTCGCTAGGGGAATATTTTTATAATTCACCTAGTATAGCAACAAAATAGATACATTTTCTTCTACATTTCAGGTAATAAACAGAAGTACATCGAGTGGTAAAAGAAAACAGCAACTAGCATGTGTCCATGTAATGTGTGTAAATAAATGGATAAAAACGACATTAGGTTCTTGAGTAAAACAAGACTTACAGGAAGGAGTGGCCAGTCCATGGCAGACAGATAACCTTCTGAACTCTTCATTATCACTGACACTACAGAGAAACACATTGAACATACAGTATTTGTAAAAAGGTTGAATCCATCTCTTTACTATCCCCAGACCAATTTACTGGATATTTACTTCATACTTTATAATGAACATTTTGTTTTTTCGCCTTTGGATTAACTTTGGCTTCATACTGCTCGATGTTGTCGTCGATGACGGTAAGCCTCTATTCTTTATAGTATCTAAATATATTATATACGTTTATAAAAATATTTATTTAATTGAATCAATATAGATAACAATCGCAGACTGCTACAGAGTGGCACAAAAATACATCACAAAATATCAAAAATAGAGCATATATAAGCAATAGAATAACCAAACTACTTGCAGTAATAATAATGTTTTCAATTAAATATGGATATGTAAAAGTAGAGTCAATGTTGACAATTCAAGCTAAAGGATCAGCATCCAGCAATTTCGTGTGTTCATAAGGATTCTAAGAATACGTGTATTCTTCCCGTGTGGGATCTGGGACATTAGAGCATGAACCAACCATGCATCGTGCATGGATGAGAAAAAGGAAGCTAAATCCTGATTTAGCTTCCTTTAGCAATTCTTAAGTTTGCAGAATAAATAATGAATTTGGCCTACTCACCATTTATTGATACATTTTGCGTGATTTTCTCTATGTCCAATTCCAGTTCATAAATATTCTGATCAGATGTCAGGAGAGGTCCACTGGAAAACTGAAGAAACAACAACGCAGGCATGACGTAGTGTTTGAGTGGATTTAAGCAGGACTTGTGTATGCCATGTCAGCGACTGTCCCGCGAAAAGTATAGTACTGCATTGTAATCTGGCTCTATCATAATATATTATGTAGTCAATAAATTTCGTAGCAAGAAATTATAATAATTAGAAGAAGTAAACGAGAATTTAAAGTAAAATAATAAGAATAAAGTAAATTTCACCCAATCGGCATAAATCATTTGCAGTGGTGGATTCAGGAATTTTTTAAAGAGAACATCAATGTTTTTTACAT
>JAQFZF010003028.1:0-11755 GCA_034695365.1 Enchytraeus norvegicus
TCCATGTTAGGGACCTATAAGGCTCTAAAACGGCACTAGGTGGAATTGCGGAAAGTGTTGCATAAGTCGGCCATCTTGAATCAAAGATGGCCGCCAACGCGTGTATAAGCTGGAATATTTCGAGAAATTTAAGTGATAGAGTGGTGATTTTGGTGTCTGGTGTATGGTTTTCGGGGTCAAGAAATCCAAATAACATATTGCCAATATTGGGCAATGGTCACGTGATTATGAAATCAAAGATGCCCTCCAAGGCATGTATAACCTGGAATATCTCGAGAAATTTAAATGATAGAGTGGTGATTTTGGTGTCTGGGTATGGTTTTCGGGGTCAAGGAATCCAAATAACATATTGCCAACATCATGGAATGGTCACGTGATCATGAAATCAAAGATGGCTTCCAACACGTTTATAAACTTCAACCTTCTTTGATTTCATGATCACATGACCATTCCAAAATAATAGCAATATGTTATTTGGATTTCTTGACCCCAAGAACCATACCTCAGACACCAAAATGATCACTTTGACACTTAAACTTCTCCAGATATTCCAGCTTTTGCACGCGTTGGGGGCCATCTTTGATTTCATGATCACGTAACCAATTCACAATATTGGCAATATGTTATTTGGATTCCTTGACCCCGAAAACCATACCCCAGACACCAAAATCACCACTCTATCACTTAAACTTCTCCTGATATTCCAGCTTATGCACGCATTGGCGGCCATCTTTGATTCAAGATGGCCGACTTATGCAACACTTTCCGTAATTTCATCTAGTGCCATTTTTGAGCCTTATAGGTCCCTAACATGGAATAGCATTCAAATTCTCCTTACTTGAAAGTGTAAACGGGTAAAATGGCCAGGCCCAGTTTTAACTACAGCAGAATGGCCCACTTACGTAAGCGATCAAATCAGTTACGCTTCCCGCTGTATTAATATAGGATTCCATGAATAAACTTGCATCCAAGAGCACAACAAGGTTTATTGCATCCAAGAGAACAACAGTCATTGCACCCTAATCAGCCAATCAATAGAAAGTAACAACTAAACGAGGCTCTTCTTTCTCATTAATGGAAACATCATGCTAGGTGCTGTACAGGTAGACTATTGTTGAGGTACTCAAATATTTGATCGATCAATGGCGTGCTCATATTGAGTGAGGTAGTAGGCTATGATTAGGCATCTTGACTTGGATCTGCCTTCAGAGACTGAATAGATTAGACTGAGTAAGCTATCTAGCTGCAGTGGATAGAGACTGAATAGATTAGATTGAGTAATCTATCTAGATGCAGTGGATAGATGAGACAAGTTAGAAGAACAATTGAACTCAGTTAATGCCTAGCTATCACTAGAACCTTACATTATAAACTTGATCTTTGATCAGTTACCGAGTCCTCTGACTTATTAACTGAGCGAGACCGAGAGGACGCCGTGATCGATCGCCTAGACGTGGAGTAAGACTTATAACAACTATCGCCCGAAGTGTTAACACTGTTCCTATCTCCTGTAATACTTTCAGCGGAAGCGTTGCCACTATCAACACTATACGAGTGTGTTGTGCCATCTGACCGAGAACTCATTTGAGTTTTTAGGTTTTCTCGTTTCACGTTGACGTAATCAGGGACGTCCGCGATCAGTTCCAGGTAGGTATGAGGAGCTCCGGGTGAGTCCTGGCGTCCTTCCTCGTTAGTGAAAGAGGTTGTTGTCTTCGCTTCACGCCTCTCACTCGTTTTTATAAATTGTTCGATTTGTTTGCGGAGTTTGGCGAAGGTTGGTCGTTTAGAAGGCGTGACGTGCCAGCACTGAAGCATTATTGTGTATCTGAAATTAACACCAAAATAACAATAATAAAATTTGCAACCAAGCATTGTCAAGTACTGACATGTAGAAAACTCTTGAAATCATCAAATGAAAAATTAGAGTTCAACACTAAGGAAAACATCGTATATTTAAACACAAGAATTGCCCGATTTTAAACATATACGTATATAAACAAATCATTGTAAAACAATGGAAGGGAACAATCAATCAATGAGGATTTAACCTCCGGTTTCTCACTCGAAGGCGATGTCAGGGACGTCAAAATAACAATGCTCATTTATTCCGTATAAGTAACTAATCCAACTGAAAAACTCCAGAAACTTTTAGCAAGTAGTCTATGTCCTCACACAGACGTTGAGACACCGTCACACACAGCTGTTAAAAAAAAGATAATCGTATACACAAACCACATCAATGACCACATCAATGTTCGAAAGGATATGGATAACAGTTAATTAAAGAATTTTATGCATAAAGTTCTTCGTCATTCAGATATCTTGCTCGTTGCAAGCATTGGAGGTCTTGTTGTGCCCATCAACCCTGTCTCTTTCTATTCATAAACTTTTTTCTCTGTATAAACTTACTATAACTATATTTTATACCACATTGGTCCTCTTACTATCCGTGTTGGATTTGGGACACGAAAGAATTGACCAACCGAAAGCTACACGTGTTTCGTAGAAGCCGCCAAACACAGTAACTGAGGTAGGCAATAGCAAATCATCTCAGAAGCCATAGTTTTCCTTGAGCTAAGGCATTACTTTACGTTTGGTTAATGAAGGGATCGACTTGTTGAGTTGATCGATGGTGTGCGCATTAGTGGACGAAAATGCCTGACTGTGTATGAATTAGTGCTTTGGACCTACCGTTTAGCAGAGCATTGAATAGATAGATCCACTTGCGTAAAATCATAAAACATATAATTAAAATAATAAATAGGAAAAGAGTACTACTAAACACTAGAAGTACTCACAGTTGATCAGGAGCGTAGCTTGGCTGCAGTAGTCTGTTGCCGGTGGTCAGATGCTCCTTGATGTCTTTGTGCTCTATCTCAGGGTACGGCACACAACCTCGAGTCATTAACTCCCATAGCAGAATCCCATAGGACCACTGGAAATATAACACATTTACATCATTAAACCAGTCAATCTCTGTAAACAATGACGTTTACATCATTAAACAATGTGTTTTTGATATATCAGATTTCATAAGCCATCACATTGTCAACAGATATTTGTAAACTAGTCTATGATCTGATATATGATTTTTTAAATTACCCTACTCCACAAGTTGGCTCATGCACAGATCTCTCTGGCTTATTATCTGATCGAATCTGTGGGAGTAGGGATCTCAGCGTTGGATTAAAGACAATTGTCACATAGATTATGAGCCTTACCTCTTTGTTAGAAATCAGCTCCCGTGTCAATATAGGCTCATTTGTGATTATGATAAGAAATGTTAAACTGTAATTATTATTCTAGTAGGCGTATACTTGTACGTCTCCATAGCTCAGTTGGTTAGCGCGTCGGCCAGTTTGTGTCGAATTTTGCGCATGACGACCGGGTTTCGATTACCGGTCGAGCAGTCACAGAGTAAAATCTCGGATGTAAAACGGGCCAAAAATGCCCTCAAACCCTCTCGGGTGTCGGTTAATTGGTAGCAATTAATACGTTGTAGAATACTTGTAGGTGGCTGCTTCAGAAGATTGCGAAAGGTAAACACGGGTCTGGCGTATGGTCTTTTGGATCGAAAGGGGGGCTGAAGACCTTGCCGCTTGATTAATAACAATTGTCACGATTGTCACATGTGTGCTGAAAGCTTCGAAACGAGAGTTACCCGTGTTAGATACATGAAACTTGAGAATAGACCAACCGACAATGGCATGTGTTTCGTAAGAGTCCATGCTTATACTGATACTGCAATTAAAGGGAGAGTAGCCTGGTCCATATACTAGACCAACTGATCTCTGGAATTCAGACTTGCCGAGGCCTTGTACATCTTGTGTGACCCTATGGCAGGCTAGACTACTTTTCCCTTCACTATTCCACAAAGCTCCTCTGAGATACTAGAATATGGAGGCGCTGTAAAATGTCCTTTTTTGTATTTGCCTAATATACAACTCTACATACGAAATCAGACGTGGTGCTGAACACGCCAGTCTCGAGACAATCTAACTCTGTGGTCCTGAGAGAGAGAGAGAGTGAGAGAAAAAGAGAGAGAGAGAAAGAGAGAGAGAAAGAGAGAGAGAGAGAAAAAAAGAGAGAGAACTATACATACGACATCAGACTTTGAGCTGAACACGCCAGTCTCGAGACACTCTAGCGCCATCCACTTGATGGGCAGAGGGCGCGCTGTGGTCCTCACTCTATAGTAGTCCTTGCCGTGCATGTCATGAGCCAACCCAAAGTCTGAGATCTTCACCGCCAGCTCACTGTTTATCCTGCAACACACGCATGTCAGTCATATAAAGTATCCCTGACATCGCCTTCCACTGAGGAACCGGACGTTAAATCCTCATTGTATTTTATTGTATTGTATCAATTGATACTACAAAATGCACAGTCTTAGTAGTATAGAATGATTTACATTTAAAAGTTTTGTCATATTAAAAAGATAGTATTAAAACGGAAGCTTTGTTGGTGATCAGCTTCGAGTAATTTGGGCATTATTTATGTATTTCTATGACGATTAAACTACTATTTAAACTGTTGTCAGTGACTCAGGTCCAATAAGTAAGAAAACATTTATTACAGTAATTAAATAATCAAAGAAAAAAGAAATAATGCAATTATCATGCATGTAACCTCCTACGTACTAACATGCAGTTCCTGCAGGCCAAATCCCTATGTACACAGTTCTCTGCCTCTAAGTATTCCATCCCATAGGCCACCTGGAGACCAAACTCTACCAACTGCTTTACCGTCAATACCTAGTAACACAAAATAACAAAGCAATATACTAATAATTACCCGTATTGGGTCCGGGATATTTGAGAATAATCCAACCGATAACTACACGTGTTTCGTAACAGCCGACTAACGCAGATACAGAGGAAGGCAATGGAAAACCACCTCAGAAGCCTATATTTTCCTTGAACAAAGGCATCATTTTATGGGTTGAATAGGTAAAGCCTTTGTGATAAGACGGACTTATTTTGTTTTTGTCGATGGTGTGCTCATTAAAGAGTGAGCTAGTTGATTGTGTGTATGAATTTTTGCTTGGACCTGCCATGTGGCAAAGTACTGAATAGATAGATACTAATACTAAAAGATCTGTTATACAAATTCTTCAGGATATTAATTATTCAGTAATATAAATTATTACTAAATTAAGTGTGCACAAATAATATATACAATGCATGCAAGATAATTTAAGACCTACTATATTTTAATATACACAAAATCCATTCTCAGTCTAAGATATGTTCAAGAAATAACACCTATGTTTACTACGCTGAACTCCTTACCCGGCAGTTTACATTGATTCAAAACTGTGGAAAAACACTTTCATTTAATTTCAGTATCATCATTGATCCACCAACATCATTCCTCCACACATAGAAAGGTAGATGTAAATTCATACTCACATTATCTGGAGCGGAAATATAGTTCTCCAGATCACCCTTATCCATGTAAGGCAGGACCACATAGATGGATGATCTACTGAGTACCACTCCTACGAGACTCAGGATGTTACTGTGACTCAACTCATACATTATAGTCGCTTCCTCCAGAAAGTCCTTCACCTCCTTGTCCTTGATATGTGTGGCGTCAAATCCTGTGAACATCGAGCAAACAACATAAAAATTACAAATGCAATACGGTAGTAAGTTAACGTTGGACCATACGTCAATGCAAACTATCATAGCCTACTCGTGGATACCACATCCTTACAGAATCATCATCCACATCATCGTCATCCACAGAATTTTTGTTTTGTCTCTCACAACATGGAAGCAGAGAGATTTATTATGTAAAAGAGTCTCTATGCTTTGCTTCTCCTTTCGTAAAATTGAGTTCTCAACCAAACCACACAAAACAATTAAAATGCAATTTAATTAATTTCGTCATATAATTATAATTAGTCTGACGTCGTATTTAATCCGAGCTCCAGCTCAAAATTTGAAGGACGCAAAACTTAATCACTAATTTCTAGTGATATATTTTAAAATAATTATTTGCACCACCAGTAAAATCTATATAGTTATTTATTTGTGCATATATGTGTCTGCAAACCGGTTAAAAGAATAAGCACAGTTTATCAACGCAAATTTACGGCTAAGTTTTACGTCATACTTCTAATGAAGTTTCTTGTATTAAGTCGGTTTCCTGCAGTATTTGTGAATATGAGTTAATTAAACAAACATAATTATTAGACCTAAACTAAGCGAGAAAATGTATAACATAAAAGAGGCAAAAACCTTTTATCGTCTTGAGTGCAACCGGAATCTTCCATGTGCCAACGGTATTATTGTCGGTCAATTCACCAACATACACCTGACCAAAGTGTCCTGAAATAGTAACCAAACATGTGGCCTCATATTGAGCTTAACGTTAAACACACTGAAATTGATTGATTGATCATATTTATATAAACGTTAGACTAAGATAGAAAGTTTATCACATATCTGAGAATCAACGGCTCAACCGATAGCCCACTTCCCAGCCAACTGGAGATTAAGGGTCATATCTAGTCAGATTCGTTTCTTAACGACACAAACAGTATGACAAATAAGATTTGAAAAACAATTGTGCTTTTATTTTGCATATAATAATAATTATGGACAGCATTGGGCATACCAATGAATTCATTTAACAAATTGCAAATATTTGATTCTGGTTACCAAAATTATTTTATTTATATATGCAGTAGATTGCATGATCTAAATACACGACATGGATACCTGCCAAAAAATTAATGAAGTCAGAACAACAATACAGTAGGGCTGCATAACGTTATGCAACCCGCTAGAATGTCTAGAATACAGAATGTCTCAGAGCAGCGAAATCGTCAGACATATTCCTTACGTGCACGAACATAAATAATGATAGTAAGGAAGTCACATTACCTTCACCAATTAGCTTATCGACAGTTATATTCTCTTTGTGTATTAGACATTTCTCAATCTTTGAGCGCAATTGTCTCGGAAGTTTTGACAGTATCGGAGATAATTCTCTGTGCATTGTGCTGAATGGGGTGTAGTAATTTCCTCCTGCAATAAAAACAATCATTAATTATAATCTATGACACATGCAATATTTTCCGAAAATTACCTCGAAATGTTAATGTATGTATGTTATTATGTCTACGTTGTCTACGTTTTTTCAGAACTCTGTGATTCTGGATAAAACAAAACATAAAATATCCATCTAAGACTTCTAAGTCCACCGAAAACTGTAGATTTCCGTAAGAGACTATGACTGATATTAATGTAGGCAATGGTAAATGTCAGAAGCTACAGTATGTGATAAATAAAATTATCATTTATTAATGGGATACACTTCAGCAGTGTTTAAATTGAGCCCTTCGTGACTTGTAATGCGATAAGCTTGTTGGTCGAAGGGATGCATATTAATTATTGAATATGATAAGGATTTACATGTAAGTATTTCTCTTTTTCACCCTAGGTTGTAACAGTGCATTGCATGTAATTAATAGAATGTGAATCGTTACTACTACTATCACTACTACATGCTATGTCATAATATGAGTATATACCACTACCACATATACCACTACCACATATACCACTACCACATATACCACTACCACATATATAACTACCACATGCATGTATATCACTATACCGTCAATAATTCAACTCCACCTACTAGGCTGCTATCGATAATAATTAAAAGCAATCTGATAATTTTCATACGTTTAGGATTGGCGGTATCTGTAGCCATTTTTGCAGTCAACTGAGTTAATCCTGAATCTGTTTTCTTCTTCTTGCAGATGGACCTGCAGTATTTCTTCCTATAAATGATGCAGGCAATGATGATGCTGATGATGGCCACGATGACGATGACAGGAATGATGATGATGCAGTACTTGAAGGTGTTATCATTCCACAGGCTAGTCTCGTACTGTAGGTAACCTGGTAGAGCTCCGTAGTTACCTACGTACACCTACAAGTATGAAAGTGCATTTAATAATACATTTAAAATCATTTTATTTACGTAGTTGTAAATAATAAAAGTAGTAAAAGTACATTTAACAATAGGATAAATTTATTTCATTTTAGGTTGTAAATTTAATAAATAATAGGAATCTTGCTTTATCGCTGTACATAAGTCAGTCAAATAATATATAATACAATAACAAATAACAATGGTATAATCTTGTATAATTAGGTTAAATTGTAAAGTACAGATTGCCTTTGCATGATATACTTGATTAAACATTAAACATTAATCATAATAATCCATTAGGCCGCTCCAAGCATGCCCGATGTATAATCCTCTCTGATTGGCATCTCCAATATGGATTGCTCGGTCGATACTGTATACGGCGAGTTTTAAATGTTACAACATTAGACATTGAGACACTAGAACACACTAAATAATAGTTGTGGTAAAATTGCACATGCTGTACTATTTCCATACTCACTCTGAAATAACTTCCGTTTATCGCTATTGATAACATTATACATGTAATTGAGTCAACGCAATGCTCTGTAGATCTTTATTCTGAAAGTGACTTTAAAAGGTAAAACGCAAAATATAGATTTCTATACACGAGTGTTATAATCTATAATATCACTATATCATGAGGTTAGCTTTTCAAAACTGGTTCTGATTAACAAGAGATTTCTTACGGTAACAGCTGGAGCTCCTTTGATGTCATATATCCCATCAGAGGAGGGCTCTTTATCAGGAGGTAAACACACGATGAGATTATCAGCGAATGAGACGATCTTACAAGTCTGATCTCCCACAAATATCTCATAGTCATTCTCATCAGCGCCCAGAGAAAATCTCTCACCCTGTCACAGTATCAAAAACAATGCAGAGAATATAAATGTTAGTCATGTGATTATCATGTGGTCCACAAAGGTTATTTTAATCCTAACTATTTACCATAAATGAATACGGTACTTTAAAAATAGAATTGAGAGCAAAAAACATACTGCAATAGAAATGATGTATGATCTTTATTCACCATCCAAAAACAGTAGTACGGAACAATGGAATAATTAACAAGACCGAACGAAACTAAAACAGATTTCAAATGACAGAAAGTCTTAATCGTCAGAAATGAATAAACTAAACAAAGTGTATAATAAACCAAAACTCAGTGCAGCAAAAGATATAGTTGAATACGCATTATCTAATTAATTATCATAATTCACGGTATGCCAAGATCATTTTCAAAGAAATATCAAAATTTAAATCTAATCTTAGCATTGGAGTCTGCAGAAAAATATTATATTATTTTATAGAAGCAACTAATTAAAACTGCTGTAATAAGTGCTATCAAAGACTGGCAATATTCGTCTTGTCATTGATTGATTGATTGATTGTTTGTTGAATAAATTAATGATTGACAATACCTCGATGCTGAGCAGTTTGTCGTAGTTAGGCCAGTGCTGCTTGAACACTCTTATCCTGTTTTTCTCTGTAAAACTGTTAACGATGGGATTGTGGTAAACCGTGACATAGCTGACGTTGGTGTACTGAGTTATTCCATCAAGAACTACTCCGATGTAAAACTGAGTGACGTCACTATTAACAGGAGCAGTATTAACGGATCTCTTTGTTCGTCTCACACCACTGATACGATTATCATTACCCGGTAAAACGTCTTCTAAATCAAATGGTAGGTTAATTTCTGGCATCCGACAAAACAAATCGTAGCCCATCCGTTCACATGGCTGTTTAAAGATAACAAATAATAATATTTTTTATCAAATTCCAATTTATTTTATATATTTTTGTAATAGGTCACAAATATATTTCGTAATAGTGCACAACAATATTTAATATTTATTAAAATACGGTATAAAAGCAATTAGATACTCCAATATTTGACACTTTATTTATTTTAGTTGGAGAAAGAAAGAGATTAAAAGAGAAAGCGACAGCGAGACAGAGAGAGAGAGAGAGATTTGTTACAGAATATAATAATGAAATAGAAAAAGAACATTTGCTGCGCCTCCAAAGACAATATATCCCATAGGAGCTTTAAACTACGAAAGGAAAAATAGCTTAGACTGCAGTAGGCCACAAACGATGTGGCAAGATCACTGCGAGTCTGGTATCTGAGCGACCAATTGGTCAAATAACCGTTATAAAATCACTTCAGCAGCTGCTTTAGTCGGCCTTTACTAATGACGTGTAGTTTTCGGCTGGTCCATTCTGAAATTCCCGGACTCAACACGGGATATATAGTACATACCGATGTGAAGGTAGTGACGGTAGTGTTAGAGTTCCTGGTGTAGATCATTGTGATGATGATGATAGGCACAGCCACAGAGTTCAAATCTGAGCCAACCACCGTCACTGCTGTACCTCCGCTACATTAAATAAAACAACATCGATGCACAACATATCACAACATCGATACAATTACAACCACCGCGACTGCCGTGCCTCCGCTAGCATATCACAACATCGCTACACAACATATCACAATATCACCACAACACTACAACCACCGTGTCTGCTGTACCTATGCTACACAACATATTCTAACGTTCCCTATGTCAGGGTCGTTGCCAAAGGTACAAATAAATACAAAAAGATCTGGTTAGCACCGTAACCGTACCCAGAGGCGGACGTCACAGGTGGTGAGGGTGAAAATTGATGTCCTGGTTCGAGCCTTCTGGTAGATGTGGGAGAAGTGGATGTGTATATGTATGTGGATGTGGATGTGTATGTGGATGTGGAAGTGTTTGTGGATGTGTGTGTTGAAGAGTCCTGCAACTCTTTCTCATATCACCGTCCAAACGTCGACTTCCGACCATGCCAACAACCACTCAACTCAATACAAGTGGGTGGAACCAGGAGCTCTCACAACGTGGTCCCGTGTCACTTTGACGGGAGCTTGGGCTCTCGAGCTCCGCGTTACAATATCATAACATCTATACAACATTACAATCACCGTGATTGCTGTACCTCAGCTACACAACATATCACAACATCTAAACAACATTGCAACCACCGCGACTGCTGTACCTACGCTACACAACATATCATAACTTCAATACAACATTAAAACATCTCTAAACTCAGCTAACAGACTAAACGTAATTGTAGTCCTAATAATAAATGACATACAATAGACCTGCATAATGCATATTCGACCACTATATTTATATCTTAAATCATCCTTGATAAGGAAAATCGAAAATGTTACATTTTATATTACAAACCTTTCAAACATATTTAGTGGTTGTATGGCGGCCACTTTGGGATCGGTCATGTACGTGAATTGATTGTTAGTTCCGTTGATGAACTTAAATTCCTGTCCACTAGCAAACACTCTCACTATGTTTGGCTGATTGAGTAGATTCATGTTAATACTTTCAAGAGGTGGAGCTATGCAGTTCAGAGAATTGGGTCGACTGAAACAGAACACATGTAATTATATAAACTCCACATACTTTATATCTACAGTTACAAAGCCTAACATAAAGGACAGTCAAATTACTCCTACATTCTCCATCAGTAATTTTGAGTCCTAACGGCAGGTCAATAATATGTAACTGTATGTTGTATGCCATATTTTCTTGATTTTAATTAGTTAATGTTTTTTAGAGTTGGGTCTCCTTATTCTTCCTTAGTGACTGCGTTAGTCGTCTTCTACAAAACACGTACAAATTAAAACTTAATATACTTACGGCCAGGGTGGTATTTGTAGAGGGATGCCGGGGATTGACTCCCCCCCCCCACTGGTTTCAGTCATCCCCCCCACTGGTTTGAAATTTAG